>MU185570.1:24787-71933 GCA_016904865.1 Pissodes strobi
AAAATTAAATCTCAAAGAGAGTACTAAATCCTGCCAAGGCAACTACTATATCAATTACAGAAACAACTATGGTCCGTGGGATTAATGCCTTAGCCCTCCCTTTCAATAATTTAATTAGCCAACCGTTTGAACTAGAATTATACGTTCAAAATTGGCAGAAATTAAAGGTAAACAGTTCAATAATAGAGTGGGTACAGGATTATAAAATGCTTTTCAATAGGACACCACTCCGGTTAGCAAAATAGAAGACTACATAGGACGGCAAAAAATTTAATTTCAAAATACGCATTCTTGGGGAATACCGATCTTAAAGATGCATATTTCCTTATCCCTATGCACAGTAGTCAAAAAGTTGTTAAGATTCGTTTTTGCAACGTATTATACCAATTTAATTGTGTTTCATTTGGTTTATATACAGCTCCATATCTTTTCACAAAACTGAAACCAGTTGTAAGATATGTAAAATTAAAGGGTATAAAAACTTTACTCTACTTAGTCGATTAGCTAGTTATTGGTAATTCAAAAGAGAGCTTAAAAGTATAAATAAAATTACACAAACATTACAAGATTTAGGTTTTATATAAATTCTGAAAAAAGCGTAGTTATTCCCGCGCAACAATGCTCATTTTTCGGGTTTATACAAGAGAAAAGGGACCTACTGACAGAACAGTCTATTATCTTTTACCCTGAAAAATACCTACTCACATCTGCTTACAGAGAGAAACAACCATTGTGGAAGAAAATTTCCCTGGCTGTAGGGAAATTAGGAAGTCTCCTGAGAAATTAAACTGATTATTTTTTATTGCAAACTATAGAACAGTGAAAGAGAAATCGATACGTATTTTTATTTCCACTAAGATGAATATTAAAAGAGCTATACTAATTTTTAGTTTTGTATATATATAGATATACTATGCATGGTGTGACGTAACAATTCATGTGTATTATGACATCATAAGCACATCTCAAGGCGCTGTATCTGCCTTATTTTTTGGCTTATGGAAAAAAGAAAAACACGTGTTCACTTATTTTTCATGGGCTATCAAAATCAGCAATAATAATAAAAAAAAATAAAAATAAAAATAAAATAAAAAATTGATGAAACTTCCTCATTGTCAGGAGAGCCTTTCTATAACAAAGCGTACCTAATGAAGCGATAAAAGTGATTATTTATTCATTGACAGATAGCGCCCTCAAACAATACGGAAATACTTACAATAAATAGGGGAATTTCTGGTTTTGTAAGCACCAACAAATATATACCAAAACTGTAAACTTATTGAGCTCCTAAACATTCAATTGTCTTCGGAGTCATCCTACTCTACCATGAACTCACACAAATCTGCACTTTCTCCAATATTGAATATTAAACAAAAGACGAAGCGGTTATAAAAGGGATTCTCAATGGAACATTTAACATAAGACCCCCAAATCCGAAGTACTCAATTACTTACTTGGGATTCCTACCCAGTTCTACAGCGCTTAAAGAGCATGTACCTTCACGAATCCTTAAATCTACAAATCTAACTTTAAAGCTAGTAACACTCTTAATACCAATAACGGCACACCGGCACACTGACAACCCGGAAGTAAAAATAGACAATATTTTTAAATATGAACACATAATTCAAATCAGATTCCTGGATAAAATAAAAGCAGGTGGCTTAAACAGACTTCAACCTAATTTGATATTACCTTATTTTACCAATCAACCTGAACTATGTATAGCCACACTATTAGAGACTTACATAGAACGCACAAAAGAAAAAAGGGTGCTACCAGTCAATAAAAGGTGAATAGTTCGTTGTATAAGCAGATACAATCGATCGTACCCTCCACTGTCTGCAATTGCAGTTGCAGCTAGTGAACATACCTATTTTTTCTGTTCAAAAACAGAAATTACGGCATTCACAGATACTGTAAATATGCTAATAGATCGTTGCATTTGCAGATGCAATCGATACCACAAGTAGCAAAACCAAAGAAAATGTAATACTCACTCACAAAAAGCCTTATCACCCAGACAGCAGTCAAACCATTAGCAGATGGGTCAAGTTAATACTAAGAGCCAGCAGTATAAACACGGAAATCTTTGGGGCACACAGCACGCGACACGGGGCAACTTCAGCAGCTCAAAGAATTTGAGTTACATTACAAACCATTCAGAAGACAGCTGGCTCGACAGAAAAATCAAAAGTATTCTCAAAATTCTATAACAAACTTGGCGTGGGTAATCTCACTGGATTTGCATCCTGTTTACTGAACCATAATTTCTACAGCATCATATAAATATGGAGCTACAATTATAACTTACTTACCAACTTGTTATCATATTACATAAGAATATTGGTATAGTATTAAAAATAAGTTAAAGGTTAATATCAGTTAAGCGTTAAACATGATATGTACCTTCATATGTGTGTTATTAAATCTAATGGTTATAAATTTGAATTTTAGTTTATAAAAAGGGCCTTACAAATCTAGGACTACAGAAATATCGCAATTTTCAGTTAATGTAGATTACATCGCAAATACTTTAAACATCTACAAAGTGTAATGAGGGACGGCGAAGATGCGAAGGATAATTATAAGATCAATCGACTTACCTGTAAGGAAGATCGATCGGAATTATCCGAGCATCTTCGCCGTCCCTCATTACAAACCCACCCAGTCTTTACCTTCTCCCTTTCACCCCAAATGCAATGTAATCAAAAATCTCACGAACCAAAATTGTAATGACGCATCAAGGCGATAAGCTCGAGCGGCTAGCCAGAGTCGGCTGAATCACCATGTTTTTAGATAACTTCTTTAAAAATTGTACCGATTGGGAAAAAGTTGTATACTACAAAGTGTAATGAGGGACGGCGAAGATGCTCGGATAATTCCAATCGATCTTCCTTACAGGTAAGTCGATTGATCTTATAATTACTCTCCCTTTTCCTTTTTTGCCACCAAAGCCGACTCATCGTTATCATGCTTATGCAATCATTCTCCGTAGTGGGATCTTATTAGTCCGAGAGCCGTTGCTTACATTTGTAAAGAATGTTTCGCCTTCGGCGCTATTCTAGCATGCTCTTCTGTCCACCTAGATTGGACCTACTTTCTAATAAACCCACGAGCCGCGCCTGCAATTTAGTAGGCAAATAATACGTACTACCCCGTTTTTCTGTGAGAAATCGGTGCAGTCTCTTTCCTTTTGAGAAAAATGAACAAAATCGATTTTCTCAGAAACAGCTCCAACGATTTCCTTCAAAGTCTGTACTTATTTATCATTAGTAAGGCAAATAATATGCACTTGTTTGTTTTCCTAAGGAAAATATGATAAAGCCATTTTACTAGTGAAAATATTGACCTTCCAATTTTTTCCAGTTCTGTAGCGATGCTATGTTCCAACTTTTTTTTAATTCCAATAAGCGAGAAATTAGTAAGTACCGTTTGTTTAAGAATTTTTCCAAACCATCAGTATTTTTCAAATTCATAGATATCCGTTTCGATTCGTTTTCAGCATATCGGCTTTAGTTTTAATTCTAAAACCATTTCAAATAATAATGTCCTGTTGAATCCTATCATATCAAAATACTCCGATATACTAACGCTGCCAGATATTTCAATAACATGCAAAATTATCTATTAATATTGTACATAAAAAGATAGGCATTCATATTTACAAATAAAAAAGTCACGAGTATCACAGTACGGTTACGATACGTTATAATAAATTTTAATGGATTTGGTTAGTTTTGGTTAGTCGTTCAAACAACTTTCGGGTAGTTGCACTTAGTATCAACATATTTTAGTCATTTGAACCGGTTACGATACCTTATAATCAATTTTAATAGATTTAGTTAGTTTTGGTTAGTCGTCCCATCAACTTTTGGGTAGTTTCACTTAGTATCAACTTATTTTAGTCATTTGAACCAGTTCCGATATATTATAATAAATTTTATTATATTTGGTTAGTCGTTCAAGTATGGTACTAAGTATCAACTTATTTTAGTAATTTGACCCGGTTCCGGTACGTTATAATCAATTTTAATAGATTTGGTTAGTCTTGGTTAGTCGTCCTATCAACTTTCGGTTAGGTATTTTTTATACTGACGTTTTCAGCGATTTAATCATTCCTAAGATATTAAAGATGCTAATAAATAAAACTTCTTATTTTCTAACCAATATATTTATTTCGCAAAATTATTAACTTTTTGTTACTCTCTATTAATCGATTTTAGTATATAATATAAGTTAACTCGTCCAAGATTCCATTATAACATGAAACACTTAACAAGGGAAAATGCATCCAAAGTATAACCCCGCTTTTCCAACAGCTAGAATTTTAACCTATTGACGATCCGTTTAGCGCCTACACTGGCGAGTTTCGGCGAATAGAGCCGTTTGAGGTCACGGCAGACAAGGCGTAGCAATAAGGAAACATTGGATTCGAGTTATTTATTATTGTTGTGCTGTTTATGTGCAGCACCCCAGATATATCAGCTATATTCTAACCACGTTCTTATTGGCGTTTTGTAGAGCAAGAGCAGCTGCTGCGGTGTATACAGCTTTTTGTTGCGAAATTGCCCACCAAGCTTCTGCGAGGCTGATTTTGCGATGTTAGCAACGCGATCATGCCAGGACATATTGCTGCTGACCGAGGCACCCAGTAGCCCGATTTATGAGGATGAAGGAATAGTCGATCCTGCCATAATGATGTCAGGGCCTGCCGTATTGGCTTTCTTGCTAAACGTTGCTACTTGGCTTTTTGCTGCATTGAACTGGACGAAATTTCTGTCGCCCCAAGTTCAAACTTTCTCCAGATCTTGATTTATTGTTATAATCTGCTTCTGTCTGCGGTGATAAGTCTTAGTCGCTGGTAAAGATTTTCCTAATATAAATTGAAAGACAATGATATTAGGTATTGTGGTTGTTCAACTTTACCTTTTGTCAGAAAAAATATTTTATTTTATTTAACTTGTCGCTGATTTCACTCAAAAATTATCTCTATAGATTTTCCCGTCATCACTATAGGTAAGCGTAATATAAAAAAAAATTAAATATGTATGGAATGAATAATGCCGAGTCAAAATTAATTTAGTCGTCAATGCGTTACAAAATACTTTACCAAATAATAGAAATTTTCAATGCCGCTTAGAACTATTTAGTTGACCGAGGACCTTTAAGTATTTTAGTCCCTATTGAAAAGCTACGAATTTACTTGATGATGCATACTAGCCCAAGATTAATGCTACTGCAGCAATAATTAGTAGTTGTTTCAGCATGAGTTGCTATCGACCGAAGTTTGATTCCAGATGAGTTGCAAACAATAGCTGATGAACATTGTACATTTTGCACAATACACAAATTGTACCGACAGCAAATTGGAATATTTATATGGCGCATAAGCATAAAAGAGAAACTTTATTGTATTCGCCTTTTCTAGGTATTGCTGCAGAACAAACGCAATTTATATTATGTAGGGGCTTAATAATTAATGTCATTCAGATATTTCAGGGGGTTATAGTACTCGACAAAATAAGAAGAAAATTTCAGTATATACATGGCCAGAAACGCATCATTCTCGTTATACAGGGTTGAAAAAGAAAATAAGAAAAAGACGGGTTTTAATATTTAATATGACGACCATCTCTGGCGACCATTTTAGAAACCTAAGAATAATCTGTATAATTTTCTCTTGGCCGCTTTAGTCATACATTTTTTACCGAAAGTCTTTAAGCCGAGTACGTTTTTAGATATAGCCGACTACCCTCTTAACTGGCCACTCCGTGCATGACTGTTTATGTTTATGCCGATGCTAATTTGTTTTCCCAATTGTAAAGAAGTTCACTCAAAATTTAATTCAGTTTCGAGAAGAAAAAGAACTAAATTAATTTTTCAAATCTTCCTATACAATTTTTTTCCGTATACTCTCAGCCAAAACTAGATTATATCACCATATTAATTACTACAGGCATTTGAAGTGTCTGACTGACTAATACTGTTACATTAATTTGCACGTAAATAAATTGTAGGCCTGGAGGGACAGACGTTAAACTCTGTATCGTCGAAGAATTAAGAGCACTGCTCTTGAACACAAGATAACTTAAAATTATAAAATGTGAGGCTTTTGTACAGTTCTGCAGAATACTACTGAATTAGAAAAATGTTGATTAAAATCGATTAGATCGAGGTTAATTGCTAAAGTCAGCTTGTACCTCGCTTGGAAGAATATTACTATAGTGGTTTTAACCAATACCTCTTACAAGTAGGCATACTGGCTAGTATTAAAATTGCAGTGACATCATCCCATCTAGTCAAATGCGTTTGCCATAAGCATACCATTGAATGGGAGCCCAGTAAAAGAATTGATTATTTTATCGCGCGTACGTCCGTATTCAACGTTGATTGTCACGCTGGACGACTGGAATTCCGAGTCCCAACTCACCCTCATCGATGTATTGTGTATTTAGTGTTGCCAGATTGGGTGATTTATGGCAATTTGAGCTACTTCTCACTGTAGTTTTCGACAAATGTTTCAAAGAAACGGTTACAACTTAAAAATAAATTAATGGTGCAACCCGTAAAATACTTGTCTTCGATTACTGGTTTACTCTTTCAAAACAATTATCCGATAAGGACAGTAGTATAGGGACTAAAAATAAGCCTTTTTAAATTAACAGATGAGAAGCAATAATTGTCAATTTTGCATATTTTCGTTTTATTTTTCTAGCGAGGCTTAGTAGCTAAATGTACGTTAAATAGGTTTACATCCCAAATAATGTATGAAACTAACTCTACAGAGCCAGCCGAGCCAAATTCTGCAAATTCGGAACAATATAAATAAATATATAAATTTAAAAGATTTATTGTTATTTTGGTATAAATCTATTTTTATAATTGAGATATATTTGATGTGGTGGGGCGATTTTGGTCTACCGAAATTTGTAGGAAAATTTCGAAAAATGCGATTTTGAGCTACAAATGAGCAACAAGGGTGGCAAGACGATTTTTATAAATCTGGCAACACTGTGCTTATCATTGACCGACAGCGTCCGTAAAGTGGGAAAGCAATTTTTAGGTTAGCATTATTCTTATCCGGAAGTTATTATCGTTCGATTTTCGATTGATTTTCGGTGAATGTGTTTATAATTAGTACTTTTAGTGTGTTTAAATTTATGTGAACAATGCAGTTCAGATGTTGTGCTCCAGGTTGCCATTGGAACTACCCCAAAAGATCAAAAGTTCATGTCTTTGACTTCCCAAATGTCCCAATTATTTTTAAAAAATATGTTTATTCGTAAAAGAAAAGACGGAAAAAAATAAGGAATTTGAGGAATTACAATTTTTGCAAGCAATAGAGCAAGGTAAAGAGTGGTTTAATATCCATAGAGGATACATGTTTTCAAAATTTTGAGGAGTTTTTAAAACTATTTTCAAATTTTATTGTTATGGAAGGGTGGTTTCCAGTAAGATAAGGAGATAAAATTACTTTATGTAAGCTGGAACATACTTCTGGTCCTATGATAACTTGGACGATTGTAATTAATAATAATTTAAAATTCGAAACTTTTTTATATGGCCATTCTATTTTTCTTTCAACGATAAATTTAAAATCCTCATTTACAACCGGCAGTAAGATGAATTAGAAAGTTAAATTGATAACATGATATCAATTCCTCCTAATAATGACCTCTCCAGTACTAGTGAATCTCCCAATAACGACAGCAAGATTCACATCAACTTGATTTTGACCAAGACGAGCAAACAAAAAAAAAACAATTTTAAATTTGTAACGGACATTATTTTAAACCTAAAAGGCTCCGATGAACTTACACAAAATCTAAAATTAATTTCAAAACAGCTAAGTTTGGAATACCTCAAAAGAGAGATATCAATTTCGCCCAGCGGTATTGTTTTACGTTTAATTTTGTTTACTATAAGGCCTCATCCCTTTAAGTATTTGCGTAATCATGCTCCTGAGGTTTTGGAAGGTTCTGGTTGTGCAGTTCAATTTGCTAGCTATTGTGTTCATATATTTTAATATATGAGTTTTCTTAGGAAAATACTCACAAGCTTTTCTTTAATCTAAAGTTAATAAAAACAACAATTTGTTCGACACAAATGTAACATTCAGTTTGTTTATTATTTGAAGCTAATTCGTTGCAATACTTACCTCAAACAATTTGGAGATCGTACGGGTCATCTAATGTATATTATAATTCATTTATCTAATTGTGTTTAGGTATATTAATTCTTTTTGTTTTCTTCGTCTTTCCAGGAGGTTTCTTGTTTTCATTTATTAAGTGTCAGGCACAGATGATTTTGACAGTTAGACAGGTTCAATCAAATCGGCGTTCCAAGGTAACGGTTCCCTGCATATTTATAGGGTATATCTACTTGCTGCTTGACAAATATGGTTTAGAGCAGAAGTTTGTGTAACCGAGCTATGACGTTAGGTGCTTCATCATGCGGTTGGGTTATTTGAACTAAGTTAAGTTGGTAACAATGTTTCGGAGGACGGTGTTGAAATTCGTTCCATGAGAAATACGGGGTTTCCTTTTACGCCCTAGACCGGCGAGGAGTCGATAGGCCGGCATCTTTTGTGAAGCCTTTTCGAGGTGCCTCATGGACTGGTTGAAATATTTAGGGTCATTATTTTATGATATTTTTGTTACGTGTATGTATTTCGGCCCTAACCAGTGCCATAAAGGCTACCTATAAAAGTTTTTCTTGAGATATTAGAATCTTACGTGGTAAGTCAAAAAATCTTCATGCTGTCTTCAGTGGAATTAACTGTAATTTCCAATCTTTCTAGAAGAATCTATGTTGCTGTTGCTCTCATATTGCCGATCCTTGGAGTTGACAATTATTGATTTTGAAGAAGTCTCTAGAATGGACACTATTTGTTTTGTTCCACTGGCTATTATCAGGCAATAGACCCTATAGACAGCTTTATAGGTAAGATGAAAAACTAGTTAGGTAATGAGAAATCTTTTAAATGTTAGATATTTATTTTGTTCCGAAGATAAACAATTGTTTTTAGGATGCTCTCCATGGGTACCGCTTTAGCACACTCATATCGCTTTCCCTTAATTGTGATATCTATTTTTGAGTGTTTTATGTTAAAACCACCATTTCCGTGTTATGCCATTGTTGCTTATAATCTGCTGGATGTGTTGCACCAAGTTTGGAAAAGTCAGGTTACGATTTGAAGTACTTTGGAAATGCATTGACCGTATATATACTAATACTGGTATTAATTTGGAGAATATTTTAAGATTAAAAATACCAACTTCTAAATTTGTAAGTAATATCATTTACCTATTTATAAGGCTGTCTTGGCAAATTTAAGTTTTCTGCAGATTGAGTGATTAGTTCTGCACATCTTAATTTATGTCCTTCGGCAAAATAAAATTGATGAATTTTAAACCCTGTGCGCTATTTAGCAACTCATTCTTTTAGTAACCTCAGTGGCGTAACTACAATTTTTTGGCCCCAACGCAAAATACATACATATATACATACTTACAGTCACAAATCACAAATACTAAATAAAAATTTAACAATTAACTTTAATTTTTTTATTTATTTTACATATAACATCAAATTTCTTTTTTATCAAACAAAGCAAAACTCTAAAATAACTTTAAATTTTAACCAAGTAGTAGTTATTAACGAAGTTGGAAATATTAATGAAATTTCCCTAGTTTAAAGCAACACTCGACTTAAACTTATTAAAATCTAAAACATTTTTTCTCGTTTTATACACTGCAAATTCATACGCATATTTAAGATCTAATTTGTTGGGAGCTTCACTTTCAACGGAAATTAAAGATAAATATTGAAATCGATCTTGCATGTCCTATTTGATTCCTTAAATACTTAGTTTACTAAAAGATTCTTCAGCTGACACATATATAATCGGCATGGTAAAAAATAATAATAGGTCAATGTAAATTTGTTTAAATCAACAATTTTTTTGCAGTCATTTCTTGATTTAGCGCTGTTTTTATAAATTGTAAGAGAAATTTTGCAATATGATTTGAGAATATTATTGTTGATGAGATTTTGTCAAATTTATGAGGTTTTTAGGTGGCAAAACAAAAAGATGCCACTTATCTTATTTAAAACTATGAATCTAGTTGTTAACTGAGACTTTATAATGTCAATAGCTGATAAAAAACACCAATTTAAAAAAATAAAAATTTTGTGAGTGCTTAAATCACACGATAGAAGTGAAAACGTCAACAAGCGGGGTCATCGTTTGTCAGAATTTCGATCCGAGCCTTCGTTGTAGAGATACCCCAAAACCCCCCTTAAATTAGAGCCCCGGTCTAAGGTGGCCCCCCATGTGCTGCACTTACCATACAAAATTCGAACCCGTACCTCTTCCCGTTCTCCCGAAATTAATTATTTAAGTTTTTACTTCTCCCCCCTCCCTTGGCCAAACGGAGTGGGGTACGGGGTCCCGTTTTCATCCAGGATTTTCTTTTTACCCCGGCTACATCCCCTGAAAATTTCAGCCCCCTACCTATACGAGAACATGCAGCATTACGTTACGTTACGTCACGGCGTTACGTGACGGATCGGTCTCATTCAACCCCCACAGAAAAAAGTGCAGAGCGCACCTGGGAAAAGGATGATCTAAAGTTAGTTCATCAAATACTTTTTTTAATAACTTCTCGCTTACTCCTAAAATTAGTTGTAATGCACCATTTCAGAGCAGTTGTTCGTGCTTCTTTTAGAACCTAATTATAGCGTTGACGGTAGTTTTCCCACATTGCTTTTTGTCCTTAGTAGAACAGAACTAGCTTCGTCCAAAGCAATTGTTTCTTTTTGTAAAACTTTGGAAGTAAAATTCACTTCTGATAACACATAATGTAACCTAATATATAAGACTAGAATACCAACTCAACTCAAAATCTAGCATATTTTTCTTTATACGCCCAGCTTCTATTCTCTTATCCCTAATTTTACTTGAAAGCTTAATTTTTTTAAGTTTTTTTTTCACATTTACATCTTAATGATTTATTAACAAAATGACCTAAATCACTTTCGAGTATTGTGTCTTTACTTGATATTACGGTGTCTGACGATATTTCAGCATAGAACTTTTTAGTTTTAGCACACAGAAAAATTAGGTCGAATGTAGCTTAGCCATCTGAAGTTGTGTTATACCGATCAAATATTCTGAGTGATCTTCGTCTTAAGAAATATAATTATTGTCCCCAATGTCATCGCGTTTGGACGTAAATGGTTGCAAATTTGGCTCAGACTGCGATTTCGTCGAACAAAAAACATTTTCGCAATCTTTCTCTAATTCCAATTCTTTTTTTAGTTTTCTTTTAATTGCGGGCGCTTTTATATATATTTTTTGGTCACTCATTTTTAAAACGTAGGAAAAATTAGCGTATAGCGTATCAAGTACTAAAACTATAACATAATGGTAAGGTAATGCTCTTGGCAACAGGTTAAAATATGTTAACAAAACGGGATTACCGGGATGTCAAACCAAAAGACGGTGGTGCTCACTGTGAATCAAATCATGACTAATCCTGATCGGCGACTGACGAGTGTCGCGACGCTGATGTTGCCAAACTTTTCATTAGATATTAGATTATGCAGAACTTAATAAAAAATAATCCTTGCTTGACAGAAAGGTGTTCCTAGGTTCAGTTGACAGAAACCTTCAATATTAGGCACTGGACGAGTGGGCCCCCAAGCCTGGTGGGCCCCAACGCATTGCGTTTACTTGTCTTATGGTAGTTACGCCACTGAGTAACCTAATTAATTGGTATGCAGGATACTTGCCTAACAGTTTGTATCTGACACGATTGTCAATAATAGTCAAAATTATGTAAGCGCTTCTCTTGTATTGCTTTATTGTTCATACATGTAATGTAAATTGTACTGTATAATCGTTTTTTTATATATCAAGGGATGTCATCCATAGTAGGGAAAGAATAAAGTATTTATTTTGGGAACATATTATGTCTTATTGAAAAGCTCATCCAAAAATTACTTTTCTGGATTTAATAACATTGTACATTTTTCCTAGTTGTGTCTCAGTTAACTAGACGGCGCCTAACAACTTTATTAATTTGTGCCTGGTTGCCGTTCGATCTATTGGTAAGTTTGCCAAATGGGTGTAGGAAATATTGCCATGAACTGTAAAATTTTAAAAGAAATCGCACATTTAAATATACGCCCGTAAATAACCTTTGACCAGATTTGATGACGTCACGCATGAGTCTTTTTATGAGGTATTGTTTTAACACAATAGAACATTTAAAATGATACATACAGAGTCTAATGAGTAACTGTTTTAGACGGATATTGGCATTTTCATATTCGGAAGACTTCACTGCTGATAGCAGGTTTGTATCATTGAACTTAAATAAGATTTGACGAATGCCAAGAATAAAACCCAACATTAACGAAACTTTATTAAACTTAGTTCAATCTAATCAAAGGTAGCACGAGCAGGTACCAAAGCCAACCTAAACTATGCAAAGCTAACTCATATTAGCTAAAAGTATTCCAAAGCTAACTCAAAATTATAGAAGAAAACTTAAAGCATCTACTGCTCAAAGTACGAGGGCACAAGAACAACTTAAGCTAAGCTTACTTGAGCTCATCTTGCAGAGAACTTTTCAACATGAACAGCAATATATTTTATACAGGATGGTTCAACTAGTAGTGGTAGGGGCAGGTGAAAAAATACGGCATTTTATGATGAAAGCAAGGGGCTTGGTATGATGATAGTATAGGTCTTTTGGATTAATTTAATCCGCAGTACCACATATTCATCCCTTAGAATTCAAAATGGCGACCACTCGTTAAAATATGAGTGAGAAGGTACAGGAGGATAAAAATTACATGGTTTTTATGATCTTTTACACATAATTTTTGGTATGTGTTGAACAATATATCAAGATTAATTATTATTATTATTATTTATAACCCGCAGTACCAGAAACTTTATCCGTAAGGATGCAAGACGGCGAATACTTATAAAAATATGGGAAGGTATTTTTTATGTTAAAAAATTAAATGATTAATTTGTGTATAACGCATAATATATTTTTAAAGTCGTTGTGTAGACGTTGAAAGGTATACTACTAAAGTGATTTATTTGTAGTTTTAGCTTAATACTAAATAGGGGTATTTTCTACTATTTCAAATGTGTCATCTTCTTGGCACTCGACAGCCCATGATGAGCTGCAAAAGAAAATTCTAGATGTGAAATTTTAACGTAAAATCTGGAAAAAAATATTACTTTTTATTAATACAGTTGCCTTTGCACACTACACACTGCATTGTGCATAGAATGCCACTCCTGCTACACGTGCATCTTATGGTCTCGCACCCTGATTTGCAGCCACAACGGTCTAAACAAAATAGCTCCTCTCAAATTGGTGAGGCAGTCGACCAGTGTGGTACCCAGATGATGCCAGATAATTAATTTACAACTCTATGACGAAGGCGATGGAGGTTTACTATTGTCATAAATTAAAGCGGTGCCCCATTATAGGTCCAGCTTGATATGCTGCACGAAGGGAGTGTTGGCGTAAAATGGGCGACTGTAGGTGGAACGAATTATACAAATTTGTTTTTTGTTGCAAATAGCTCTCTTCTTACTTTGGCAAGGCTATTAAGCTCTGTTTGGGAATCATATAAGTGACAAGTGAATTTCTCCAATAAAACAAATGTTTCTTCAAGATTCGATTTTGGCTTTGACAATAAACGCTGGTGTTGTTTCAGGATGCTGCATCCAGGTTTTAAAACATGTATTTTTTCCTGTGGATGAAACAAAAGATGGCTGCAGCCTGTAAATGAATGAAAGCCCCTAAGTGCCTCTCAATTTTCACATACTAATGCCAGTGCAACTTTATGAATTTGTAATATGAAATTAAAATTACCAGTACATCAGTGTCCGAAGATTTGACTAAAACTTTAGAAATCCCGTTTTCAAGCATGCCTTTAACGTGCCACGCTAAACGTCCGTCAGCCTCTTCCAAGTTAAATCTTTTTCCACTAAGTGAAGTGAGGGAGTCACTGGACGAATGCACCACATTATCAATGTTGGCAACAATTGATATTTTTGATGAGCATTTTAACAGGAGCTGTGCTAGAAAACGAAAAAAAGCTGATTTATTTTCATCACTTCGGAGAAAATCAGACCAATCATGTGGAAGAGCGCCATTCGGTACCACTTGACGTCGAATGCCAGATCCTCAACTTTTTCGTTCTTGTGCTTTGAGGCTGTCAGGATGGTATAGATCCCACACAACATCAACCCTTTTTGCATTAAATCCTTGTGCTTTAGCAAAAATGCTGGATTTTCGATCTAAGGAAAAATAATCCTGGAAGTTTTTTGAATTTTTAGGTCGATTCCCTTGCACCATAGCAGCACCGTCAAATGTAGTCGAAGGTCTGTGATCATCATTTTCAATAAGAGCTTTCAAGGTGTTCGCTAATTGAGATTTTACACCTGTACGTAACTGGCCATTTAGAGACAACGAAGGCGGGCATTTTTGGTTTTCGTACTGACAAAAATTATCTAAATCCAAATCTCGTTCCCTGGCAATGATAAATAGTCTAGAAAAAAACACGGACGTCAGCTTTTAAATCTTTAACAATGCTGCTGCTTTTATTAACTAGCCACCTCTGCAAATAATACGTCATAACTTAATAATCAAAACTTACCTTTTCAGGGTTTTTTATTCAAAATGGCACCAAATAAATAATTATCAACAATATTTCTAAACCAAAATACTCGGAGACCATCAAAATATGATTTTCCGCCATTAACATACACCAGCCACACGAGGCGCAAGGCCATCGTATACCGTCCGCATTCGCAAGAGCAAGACAACGCTGTTCTCGAAATTCGGCAACATGCAGTGTTGACGCTACTTCAGCGTATTTCTTTCATTGAATAAAATTAATTTTAAATATATTTTGCGTTTTTGTATTTAAATTTGAAGAATGCACTGTCAGAAAAAAATTAAACTGAATATGCGATTTTGTAAATAAATAGTGGGCGCCATTTTGAATTCTAAGGGATGGATTCACTGGTACTGCGGGTGAAATCATTCCAATGTGTCTGTCTAGGACTGTGATGTTCTCCTTTGAAGAATATTCCTTACTTCTTTGAACTGCTCACCTTCCTCAAATAAATCGCCGGTTTCATGGTGAAGGTACAGGATTTTATTGACAAACATGGATCATTATAAAATGAGCGACATGCTCAATATTCTAAATCTGATCTAAATAGACATTAAAAACCGTGAATACATTTCGGTTTATATTCTTATTCTCAGTTAAAAAAAACAATACGAGCATTGACTTGACATTGACGGTCGTCAAGTGCTACCCGTTCTCGTATGATTCAAGGTATCATCTACCAGTCTACGCTTTAACTTTAAAGTAAGAACACAAAGGTGCATAATTATTTGAACGTGACAGTGTCTATGCTAATGGTATGCCAAGTCGCTTGCTTTCATCACAAAATACCGTTTCCCCCAAAAATATATGAGGAACCGCTAGGGTTTCGCGAGACCACGAGACTAGTCTCGGTCTCGGTTTCGGTCTCGATGTCGAGACCGAGACCAAGACCGAGACCGAGACTAGAAATTTGATACCGAGACCGAGACCAAGACTTACCTATCGAGACCAAGACCGAGACCGAGACTAAGGTATCGAGACTCTCGGTCTCGGTCTCGAAAGAATTATTAAGTCATTAGTTTGTTCGACTTAAGCAATTTTGTAACTGTGAATACTTTAAGATTTTGCGTTGAATAAGGCTTTTTGGTAAAATTAAACATAAAAGTAGTTAAATTTACTTACCAACTTACCTTTACAAATGTTTAACATAATTTTTTTATCTGTAAATATCATATCAAAGAGTAGGTAGTAGATATCATTTTTATTAATTAACCATAACTATCTGAGCCATTCAAATGTTATTTTTAAAAAGAACTTGTTCATGCATATACCTAGTGACTGGCATAAAGTTTGTAACAAATTGGAAACATTTTTATTATTCTAATATCGTAAATAACTTTCTGGGGAATAATTCAGCATGTCCAATAAACCAAAAATCGATTTTGACATAATATGCCAAGTGATCACAAGGCAAAAAGTGGGGTCATTTGACGATATATCAAAAAGTGTCAATGGGAAAAGTTGTTCAAATTTAAATCTACGTTGAAGTGCAAATTTTCATAAATATATTAGAACTTTAAAATAGTAATTTTTTTTGCGTATTTGCTGAAAAACAAAAAAATCGCAATTTTTTGGTGTAGGTTACTTAAAATAAAGTAAAAGTAACGAATACAATTATTAATATTACTGACAATTATTTTATTTTTAACAATATAAATCGAAAAATCTGAAAATATTGATTTTTAGAAAACTCAATTTGTTGTATTTTGTTGGAATAGTATGTAGAGGACAGTAATTTTAAAATAGCACTCAATTTATTTTTATTAAAATTCTTTTCGCGTCTTGCAAAATTTAATCCGTTGGCCCTATTGTAAACCCCAATCGTGGACATACCGTATATAAAAAGTGAAAACGTGTTCAAAAAGTGTTTTCTACTACCATGTGTAAAGTACCTACTTACTTTAGACACTTTTTACAAGGTGATACAAATTCGAGCGCATGGATGGGAAAGTACCTACTTACTTTAGACTCTTTATACAAAGTGCTACAAATTCGAGTGCATCCATGGGAATCCTGGAAACCGTAAGAGATACGAGGTCGATTAAATTGAGGCAAAGTTGCACATTTTTGTGCGTAACAAAATACAACATTTTAAAAATTCTAAATAGTTTGGGATGATATTAAATTTTGCAAAATCGTTTTGATTTCTTCCTGAGCTTATTTGAAAATATATTTCAAAATGAATGACACTATATGTTGCCATTTTTCTCATTACAAGAAGACATTGGCAAATTTAAAACTCGGCGTTTCGTTTTTGTATTGTCGCCACAAACTTATTTTTTTTAATACAGACGTGGATTTTCTAAAACACTTTTTAAAAACTATTGCTGTTCTTGATTCATTCACCAGCCAGCAGTACGTACTTAAAATTTCTAAGCAATCAGTAAGTGAAAAAGTTCCAGAAGTATGCGAGGCTCCCGTAGGAATGCTAAAAGACAATATAAATAGTGTGGTTTTTTTTATTCCACAATATTTCCTTTTCTCCATATAACTGTCTAAAAAATGTTAAAGTTGTCTCCTGTGTTCATTCCATCCTGATTTTAGAAAAACAAATACCAACTCAAAATAAAAAGATAGAAACTGACCCCTAAACTGGTTAAAATTCAACTAAATATTCAAAACGTTCTGATGATACGCGGTCCCATGCAGACTTGTCGAACCAAGCGGCGTAGCATCCCTAATGCGAAGCCAAAAGACCGACAGGTCATGGAACGAAGTGATGACACGCGTTAAACGCAGCGATGACACGCGATGCGGTTACGGAGTACCGTCCAGACTATGCGGGACGAGGTTCGCGGCGGTGTCACGATACGCGGTCTTGTCACAGGTCTGCACGCTTGTAGAGGGAAAAAAGCAATGAAAATGTAAAATTATTTTTGTCTCTTTATATACTAGTGTGTCCCCGGATAGTCACTCGCGTAATAGCTATTTATGATAAGTGTTAAATTTGATTTGTGAGAAGGAAAGTTTAGGACCCGAGCGAAACGAGTGGTGAATCCTTTCGAACAATATAAAACTACAATTATTAATACTTTTGAATAACCCATAACCCATGTAAAAAATATTTTTATAAATTACTTAACGTCGTTCATACATTTTATACATACTTGCTTCTGACTTCCTACTTTTAACACTAATTAAAGCTGGTCAGAATGTTTTTCTAAATTAAAACGGTATCCAAATTTAAATGTTGATGCAAATGTTTTGATTTTGAATTTTATTATTTTAAGATGCTTTCAGTTGTACCGGAACTTATTCAGTTTAAATGGCACTCGGTATATTTTCTAAATTATTTATATTCTTTTTAATATGACGAAGTAGTGTTTGTGTTATTAACGAAATAAAACAGTAAATTATTTAATTGTTTTTTATTTGCTCAAACCGAGACCGAGACCGAAGTAGTCTCGGTCTCGGTCTCGAGCTTCGAGACCCGAGATCGAGACCGAGACTAATTTTTTTCTTCGAGACCAAGATCGAGACTTGCCAGGTCTCGGTCTCAGTCTCGGTCTCGCGAACCCCTAGAAGCCGCTTCGACTATAGGAGTTGAGTTTAACTGTGTCGAGTTTAGGCTGCTCTTGTACAACCGCTCTTAAATGAATGTTCTTAAGGGATATTAGTACACTGCGACCTGACCTATTGTGTCCCCTTTCTTGGTACTTCAGTTGATGTGATTCTCAATCAGAGTACCTCATCCAGCTTAACTGCTTTGATAAATGCAAGTAGGATGGAAGTTCCTCCTGTTCGACCGCCTCGCCCTCCATGAGAATGTGTTCCGGGGTTTCCTACCCCTCCTCACAGAACCGGAACCTGTCCTCGTTTTCAATTTCTATTCTCTTCAGGTGCCTTCTCACCCGACAGTGGCCCGTATGAAAGCAGGTGAGGATGCGGAGATTGTTCTTACTAAGTGTTATAAGGTTTTTTGATCTTCCTGGGTGAGAGGGCCCTAAAAACATCTTCGATTGCGTTAACCCTGCAAGACGTTCCCATAGACTTTTGGTTCACTCTTCTTTCCTTCCATTTTTAATGAAAGATATCTAGAAAAAAATATTTCTCATACCACTGTGGGACACATGTTGCAAAAATGTAAACAAACTTGCTCTGTTGAAATAGTTTTAAAATACATCATGTGGACTCGTAAGTGAATTAACATGAAGAATATGTTATGATTGATGTGTTTGCACATAAAATAACGTCGGTGACTCAAATTATCAATATGACTGGTGTCAAGGAAAAAACTGTATTAAAAATTTTAAAGAAAAATAAATTTACCCCTATAAACCAAAGTCTATTAGCACCTTAAAAGGACACGATTTTGGTAAAAGACTGGATTTCTGAGCTTCAATTCAAGGAGAAATAGAACATAACGATTCTTTTCCTAAACAAATTTAGTTTAGGTATGAAACAATCTTTTCGTCAAGTTGTGTGGTAAGCCCTTAAAATTGTAGACGGTCAGATGATAATCCGAATTTTATTATTGAAGCCAAAGATCAATACTTAATACAAATGTCTGGTGTGGCATTTAAGTAGAACGCTTTTTGTCCTTTGTATACAAAGTCATTCAATAATAAGCAACACTATTATAATAGATTTGTTCCAACCGACTAAACCCAGGAAGAACCGTCACTTCTAGTTGTCAAATTTCACTTTTGAGGGCGATAAATAATCAGTCGTGTTGTCAAACGAGTTATGTTACTGCTAAATTACCTTCCCATGTACAGTTTTCATGGTCAGTTGGAACAGACCTAATATAATTGCTAACATTACAACTTACGTCAACAGTAATTCCTTCAAATGGAAAAACCTTCGTACTCGGATGTTCACTTGGAGTGTATCTGTAAAACTCGAGTAATCCCCTATACCATTTCACAGAGTACAAAATGTCGTCTTCCAAGTCGTATGAACATCGTAGAGTAGAATGGCTTAAATATTGTACTATCGTCGGCTCAATTGCAAGTTTTACATTTTTCAAGCCGGTAACATCTGTAAAAAAGAAGCCTGTTTAAAATGGAGATAAAACAATTAAAATAATTACAGCTAAAAAAATAAGACAGTGATCACCCTAATATGCTTATGTTTCCGTAACATATAAAGCATCATTTTAAAGAATGGTGTTTTAATGGCGGAGTGTGTTCCAATGTTTTCTCCAAGTCCAATAACTTCTATTTACTATTACATATACAAACAAATAATACACAGAGCTTTTTTTTAAATGAAATAACATTATTTTTCTGTTAAATTTAAAACAAGCTCGTCCTCCTGCGCGGGTATTCATAGAGTATTTATATATTATACTGGCTGGTTTTGAAGTGGAATCCCCCAATTTACACTTAAAACGTCATGCGTTCATTACATTATGTCTTGAATATAGATGTTAATACGATTGCTTTTGTATGGTCACAAGCTCTAGCATATGGTCTAGTTTATCTGCATTGAATAAGTTTTTCAAAAAGTCACTAAAAGTTACACTGTAATTACAAACTCCAAGATACGCCTTAATTTTTTTTTCAAATATGTTTCCGTGTCTACAAAACACTCCCTGGTCGCCACACTTCGTGATATTTGACGGTTTATTAGGAAAATTCAACTTTTTGCAGATTGCCCCAGATTTTCATAAATATAAATATATACAAAGACAACACAATTTTATATGGAACTTATAACGTTGTTCCCTTTTACTGGTCGATTTGTGTTATCAATACTCTCGCTATCTTACTTCTCGCGACCTTGCTTCCGGTGTTCCGAGCAGCTAAAAGAATGAATCCGTTTGCAGCGCCACTTGATATGTGGTACATATTCTTTTTTGAGATAACTGGTAGCCCTTTTCGCCGGAACACTCAAGGCGAGCAGACAGTTTTCCGTATCGAAATGGTAATGATTACTATTGGGCAGTTGCTATTTTTGATTGACCATCAGGTCTAATTATCGCCTGATTGTGTCGTTGCAGTATTTGACAAATGAAGTAGAGTGTATATTTTCTAAAATTATCGACTTTATCGCCTATAAACTTTGTGTGATGAACAAGTTTTAAGGTATGTTGAACACTAGTGTTTCTATTTAAGATGGTTAAAATTGTTTACCATTTACTAGGGTCCTTCTGATGTAAATATCTTCTATAGGGTCACTAAACTTGCACTTGTGCAGTTTACATCCTTGAGCCTGGGCCGAAGTGGCTCTATAACAATTCAAACCAAATTTAATCATTTGTGGAGCCAAAGGCAATCAATTCCAGGGTAGGGTCCTTCTGTGGGATAGAATTTCTTAAGTGAGATAGAATTTCCTTCTTTTGCTGGCATCCGTCGGTCGGCGGCATTTTGATGCTGACCTAGCTAGTCCGCCGTCAGTTAGGCGTACAGGTGTTTTTGTCAAGGTGAAACGGTCACATGGTTAAGACGTACCATCTTTTAAGTACCTTTACTATCAATATTGTCGTATATAATTTTGATTAATATATTTATACCTAAACAACTGTAGGTCGTTTGCCTACTCTATCTTATATACTTTATCGTTATAGACCATTTTGATTAATTAATTTATAGTTAAACGACTGTATGTCTTTTGGCTTCTATATCGCATATAATTTATCGTTATATATCATTTTGTAGTTAAACGACTGTATGTCGTTTGATGCCTGTCGTTTATATCATCGTTATTTCTCGTTTTGATTTATTGATCTAGCTACTTTGTTAATCAAACTTCCCTTTAAAAAGCTGTAGGTTATGTAATTTCATGCATCATATTTTGAACTACTTAAAAGCATTAATTAAATATCACCCTGTCGTAAGTTCGAACTTGAACTTGAAAAATGTTATATAAAAATTCACTGTTAATTATAAACAACTTGAGCGGTCGACGGGAGCGACTTTAATCCTTAATGATGCAGCCATCAGCATTTTGTAACATATAAATACGCAGGCAAACGCCAAGTTCATCAGGCTTTCGGGTCTCTCAAACCGCTCAGTCTAGTTGCGGGGCAGTACACAGGTACGTCCACTTCTAGCTGTTCTATCCCACAACCCCCATAACTGAGAACGCTTATGCACAGGTATAAGGTTGTCAGGTCCTTACCTAACCTGGATGAACGTATGCACAGGTATACGGCATTCGGGGGCTACTAAAAGTATAGAGAGAGTCGAATTTATGAAGTATCAGAACTTCCAGTAAAGGGATAGTTTTTGGGGAGTATTAAAAAGTAGTGAAAGTGCCTTAGCAATTCGTGATAAACTTAAAAGACTTACCTTATAAATATCAGAACAAATACCTAAATAAAAGACAACACCGCCCCTATAATATTTATTAAATAAACAGTTCCGTCGTGTTCCAGAAACAATTTGAATTAAGCGTCCCTCTCGCACGCCAAGCAATTTAGTGTTAATTGGGCCTAGGCCACCATCTTAATGAATCTACGTTACAAAAACAGTAATAAATTAAACTAAACAATACAATTAAGTAAATCATTAAGCCAATTAACATTTAATAAATGCTATTGCTATTAAATCTGCATAAAATCTATACATATAACAAGTACATATTGGTTTCGAATCACGCGCCGATGTACGGTCAAGTGCTGCCATCTACGGGCGGTCGGCGTCACCAAAGACAGAGTACGGACACGTGCTGCATCCACGGACGCTCGCCGAAGTACGGTCGGCATCACAAGCGCCATCTAGGGGTCCATGTTCATACTTGAAACGAAGAAAGAAAAAAGTTAACTACGTTATGCTAGTTTTTGGCGAAGGTGCAAGTCAATACCGAAAACACAAATATAGTTAAGCATATGGAGCAATACAACAGATTTGTATAGGAGGAACTAAAGGAAACCATGGAGCAAGCAGGAGAAACTACTAAAGAGGACGAAGATAAAAAAAATATAATTATATGGAACAAGTACTCAAGTAAACGAAGAATTTAAGCAACTAAGACAAAACACAAAAACTAGGAGAGATCCGAAGCTTCAAAATGTAAATAGTGTAAATATAAAACCCAAGTGCTCATAGAAAATGATATATACAAGGCATTTAGGAGGTTAAAACATAAATAAGGAAAATATATAGTGAAACATAGAAAATATATAGGGAAACATAGCATAATATAAGCCGGAGTGTTAATAGAACAAGTATATAAATAAAAACACTTAGGATGTTAATAAACTGAATAGAGAATAATAAACATTATATAATATAATCGAATATGCTCGAAAACGATAACGAATCATTCAAAGATAAAGAACGAAAGCAGAGATCTGATGAACAAACGCAAAAACATGAGTCGAGATTGCCCAGAATATGCAGAGCTCAACAAAAACATCAGGAAAGATATTAGGAAAGACATAAGGAGCTATAACACAGAACTTATACGGTCAACGATTGAAAACAACAAGAATATGAAATGTTTAAGAAAAGAAAGGTCAAATGGTAAAATCAGAATACATAAACTGATGAACACAGACGGCAATCTGGAAGAAGAAAAGACCGAGATTACTAAAATCGTCCAAGATTTTTACGGCAAACTATATACCTCAAACAATCCACAACCACAAAACAGACATTATGATAACATCGGTTCAGAAGAAATTCCGGATATCACCACGTATGAAATAGAACACGCCCTATTCCAACTCAAGAACGGACGGGCTCCCGGTGCGGACGGATTCACTACAGAGATGATAAAACTAGGAGGTGTAGCCACACTAGATTCAATAAAAATATTACTAAATAAATGTCTCTCCGAAGCGAAAGTGCCCGAAACTTGGACAAACTACGTTGTTGTCCTATTATACAAAAAAGGGGACAAACTCAAAATTGACAACTATCGACCTATAAGTATATTACCACATCCTTATAAACTATTAACCAAAATCGTCACTAATCGACTAATAAATAAATTTGACGACTACCAACCTCCCGAGCAAGCTGGATTTCGCAAAGGATACAGTAGTGTAGAACACATTCAAACCGTGAGGACACTAATAGAGAAATGCAACGAATATAACGAGCCACTCCACCTAGCCTTCGTAGACTACAACAATGTCTTCGACTCTATCGAACTGTGGGCCATCTTTAATGCAATTAATCAAGCCAAAATAGACAGCAGATACCGAGACCTTTTAAAATATATTTACAATGCTACTATCCAGGTCAAAATTGCAGAAGACCTCATGACAGATAAAATAGCTATGAAAAGAAGAGTGCGACAAGGTGACACAATTTCACCTAAACTATTTACCCTCGCTATGGAAGATATTTTAAGGATCTGAACTGGGAAACAAAAGGCATCAACATCGACGGCCGGTATCTTAATCATCTCCGATTCGCGGACGTCATTGTCTTAATCAGCAATGACACGGAAGAACTCCAACAGATGTTAGTCGAACTGAAGACAACATCAGAAGAAAAAGGCCTTACAATGAATATCACGAAAACCAAGATCATGACTTCGGAGGATACCATATTCAGGGTAGGCGAAGACACCCTTGAGAAGGTAGACGAATATATCTATTTCGGACACACTATAAAATTGGGCAGAGAAAACCAGACCGCAGAAATAAGTAGATGAATTCAAATGACGTAGGCGGCTACCGGAAAACTAAGCTATATCCTAAAGAACCCCAAAATTCCCACAAACTTAAAGACAAAAGTTTTCAATACCTGTATCCTCCCGGTGATGGCCTACGGAATGGAAACAATGCCAATGACCATTAAATCAGCCAACAGGCTCAGAACGACTCAACGAGCGATTGAACGCATATTATTAGGTGTCAACCTGCGCAACCAAATCAGAAACAAGGAAATCAGACGACGAACCCGAACTGAAGACGTCATAAAGACTATCGCTGAAACGAAATGGAACTGGGTAGGCCACGTCGCCAGACAAGATGGAACGCGATGGACAAAACAAGTTGTACAATGAAGACCAAGAGAAAACAGGAGGAGCGTCGGCAGACCACAACGAAGACGGATCGACGACATCACCGAAAAAGTGGGTAAAAAATGGCAACAAGTATCCCAAAACAGTGAAGAGTGGAAGAGAAGAGGGGAGGCCTACGTTCAGGAGTTGACAGTTAGGGGCTGTTAAAGAAGAAGAAGAAGATATAATATAATAGGACATTGAAGGATTTATGAAGAAAAATGAAGCTAGAAGAATGAATTAGGTGAATATTAGCGAGAAGAGTAGTAAACTATGTATGCAAGTTGAATAGGTGAGGCAAATGTGAAGATATATACAGTAAAGCACAAGTAAATGTGAGTTGCCATCGAAATTGTGTATTGAGAGTATATACAGAAGGAATATATGTGTATACGAGGAAGTATTATAAAGTAAGATGTTCTCCGGCCTAAATAAGACTGCAACGACTGAGTATCTAAACGAGAAAGTCACAGCAAAGGATTTAGGCATCGGAAAGTTGAGCATATAGGGACTGAAGTAGCTACGCTGACGGACAAGGAAGTTGAAGCAGATATTTTGGTACCCGAGAAGGTCAAGAGCAAAGTACCCAGGTGAAATGTTACATAAGCAAGAAATGTTTATGTAAAACATGAAAAATATAGAAGATGTTTTTGAGAAGAAGCCTACATAGTGAGGAAATATATAAGCAAAAGATGTTTATATAATGTGTGCTTAAAAGGGAGCATATGTGGATATATAAATAACAATATAATGTCCTATACTCCTATATTGTTTACATAAACCTAGTCACGTAATCAAGCATAGATAGATAACATAGCATAAGGTACATAGAATATCTAATAAATAGCAAAACTAGATATGGAAGTAAATATAAGAAACATAGAATAAAATAAATATATGGGAAATATATAGGCGATACCACGACGAGAAAAGTGTATAGAAAATCAGTGAGAAATTGTAAATAATGGATATATAACCTTACCTTGAGAACATGCTGCATGGATCACAGTCCAGGACCAGTCAGGAGCCATTGGAAAACACCAGTCGCGTCCATACAGGACTTAGCCATTCAAAGAATCACTAGTAGAAGTTCAGAAGTTGCCCCGTTCTTCGACTAGGGATTCCTAGAAGATAAAAAAGTATATGAATTATAATATATGAATGAAATACCTGCAGCAGTAGACCACCAATTAGATAATTTAATAAATAATGGAATAATAACAAACCTTAGAATCTATTCCAGATCAAATCTTGCCAATTGTCTAAGACTGCCGAAAATCTCGTACCTATGTCGCATTTCAGGTCAATGTGTGCAGATAGAGTAGCACAAGTTGACCAAAAAGAGGCAAATTTGTCAGTATAACTATCACCACATTCACGATACTTATATTTGATTGTATCCTTTAGCCCATCCAATGCCAACGCACGAAGAAGCAAATCAAGTCGACGCCATATTACCACGCCTTTCAAAGAACAAAGAATCCACTACGACTACGACGTGTCTCTGCTACGAAACCGAATAGGACAACTACGAGCGCCATCTACCAGGCTTTGCGGAAACCAAGCAGTCCGCAACACAAGGAATCTGCGAAAATGACATATACAGTCGCCATCTGTGACCCACGGAAGCATAACGTATAATTTCCTATTAATTTACATAGCATTGTTAATATTAACTCATCGAAGTGGCACAAGATTACATTGCCAGGCGATAACTTGAGAAAATAATAAGATTCATAAAGACATATGATATGTTGCAAAGATATTTTATTGCTTTAAACAAAGCTAGCATGTTGAATTGAGTTAGCAAGTAAAATAAATTGAGTGATTTGATATACCAATGTCAACAAGTTTTGGGATAGGTCAAGAAATATAACTGAGTCAATAAACTGTTAAAATGCTGTTAGCAAATATTTTATGCAGAGACCGGACAGTCTATATACTATATAGTTTTGATAAATTTGTAAATAATGGATTTAAAAGTAACAAGTAAAGAACAATGGTTAAATAGAATATAGTTGTCAAGTATAAGTTTAGCATAACGTAATATTGTTAATATAGGATAGGTAATTTATTTTTAGACAGAGCCGCAATAAGTTAATTTTTAATATCAATGGTAAAATTCATTATCTTTATATATAGACCCCATTAACAGACCTTTTTCCAAAAAACTAACAGATATAAAGACAATGAATTAATGTCACCTCTGTTGGGATGGACGCATCTTAATAGAGGAGATATCATATAAAAGGTAATTTATTGTCCATAGACATAAAACTCTAGTTTTAAAAATAAATGGGAAATGGCATTATAAGCCAGTATAAAAAGAAAAGCAATGTTCTCAAAACGGATAGGTTTGCACTAGATATAAGGTATAATAGATCAACAAGTTTAAAGAAATCACATCAAGAGAGTTTTTATCATATATAATTAGTAATAAGTTAAAGCCAGAACCGTATTTAAATAATACGTTTGTCACGTAGTTGCCTTATTAACACAATGAATACTAAGACGTAAAACGTAAAACGTCATTGGCCATAGAAGCAAATACATTTTGCAATAATACATCTCTAGTAAAAAGCCGGGTTTAACAAATTATGATTTTGTTAATAAGACAACTAAAAACGTCACAAATAAGAAAACATAGGATTAGAATTGTTAAATAACTTGTACAACTATTTTTCTTTTGTTACATGTACCTATAACTAGCGCAAAGAGCGAGGCAAACCACGCAAGAAGTTACGACTACACGAAATGGAAAGGGGTGGATCTAAGCCAGAGCAAGTCAACTGACGAAATATATATTAAATTATAATAAATTTAGGTGCAATACAGTATCTTCTCGAATTGAGGTCGGTTCTCTCTCTTTTAAAACAAATAAGTCAGGTTAAAACATTGGGGACCAACGTTATCAGGGAGGGGGAATGTGTGAACTACTTAAAAGCATTAATTAAATATCACCCTGTCGTAAGTTTGAACTTGAACTTGAAAAATGTTATATAAACATTCACTGTTAATTATAAACAACTTGAGCGTTCGACGGGAGCGACTTTAATCCTTAATGATGCTGCCATCAGCATTTTGTAACATATAAATACGCAGGCAAACGCCAAGTTCATCAGGCTTTCGGGTCTCTCAAACCGCTCAGTCTAGTTGCGGGGCAGTACACAGGTACGTCCACTTCTAGCTGTTCTATCCCACAACCCCCATAACTGAGAACACTTATTCACAGGTATAAGATTGTCAGATCCTTACCTAACCTGGATGAACGTATGCACATGTAAACGGCTTTCGGGGGCTACTAAAAGTATAGAGAGAGTCGAATTTATGAAGTATCAGAACTTCCAGTAAAGGGATAGTTTCTGGGGAGTTTTAAAAAGTAGTGAAAGTACCTTAGCAATTCGTGATAAACTTAAAAGACTTACCTTATAAATATCAGAACAAATACCAAAATAAAAGACAACTCCGCTCACATAAACTTTATTAAAATAGTGACGTCGCTTGCTAGACAAACTTTGAACTAAGCCTCCCTCGAGAAGACATGCATTTCATATTAATTGGGTATAGTGTAAACTCTTAATTCATCTAAAATATTAAACACGCCTTTATTAGTATACAGTCTAACCGTTGTTAAGTTTGTTTGTAAATAAACTTGTTACTGTTTTTATCGATGTGTCTCCTTTATTATCTCTTCTCAACTTGACGTAGTGCGTTCCTAAATCTGAGTTATTCTCCTACACGCTAAGTGAGGCGTGGCGTCACAGATAAAAATACAATTCGTGACAATATATATTTCTGTTTTTTTTTCATAGTTGCTGTGGAGATACTTAAGTTTATCTTTATTGTATCTGCTATTATCTCAAGTAGGGAATTCATTTTGCTAGTCAGGGTAGTTGATTGATTTATTTTATTGTAATTGGCTGTAAAGCTCATGGCAGTAATTTGTTTCTCATAACTGAAATTCACAAATCCAATTTTACGCCTTGATATCGAAATCAGCTTATTTACCTGTAGATATATAACGGCTTTCCAGCACCCGGTTCGACCTCTTTTACTTGCTTGTCTACGGTAAAGCAAACATGCATATGACAAATGTCAGTAAGTTTCAACACACGTGAGTGAGAAAATGTGCTGTGCTGTACTGAACAATGGCTTTACGCAGCCTGGTGGCGGCATCGGCAGTAATTAGATGTTGCGCTTGTGATATGATGTTTCGGGTTGCCTCCCGGTTCGATTCCCGTCAGTGAGTGGCAAGAATTTTTTTTAAGGTTATGTTTGTTTTCTTTTTTAAATTTAAATTAGTTTTGGTTAGTTTGGCTTAGTTTTGTTTGATCGCGCCCTGAAGCGAGCGAAGCGAGCGCAGTGCCATTCGTGAAGTTATCAGTACTAACTACAAACCGCTGTTTGAAGACGCTTGTCTTTAAAAGATGCCTCTCATCCTTTCCGAACTTCTACTATACTCTTTGAAGCCTTTGGAAAATACTTACACTGCAAAAGTATTTATTACATTCTATCCGTACCTGAATCTGTCACCGAATTACATTCCGTACACGATTTTCTCACCCGCGCGTTGATTGGATAGAAGTTCAAATTTTTAATGGTTTGATCAATAACAACCACTAGATGCCAAATGCATGTCGATGGACACATTTCGGACACATTCACCATCAACGCGGGCGTGCCTCAGGGCGCAATACTTTCACCAACTCTGTTCCTCATCTATATTAATGACCTGTTGATCGAAACGAATAATCCTGTTTACAGTTTTGCAGATGACAGTACCCTTGTCTCTCACTTTAGATCAGAAAAACCCTTACCAGCGACTGAGACTCATCACCGCAGACAGGAGCAGATTACAGCAATTAATCAAGACCTGGAGAAAGTTCAAACTGGAGGCGACCGAAATTTGGTCAAGTTCAATGCAGCAAAGACCCAAGCAGCAACGTTTACTAAGAGGGCCAATACAGCGGGCCCTGACATCATTATGGCAGGATCGACCATTCCTTCATCCTCGTCAATCGGGCTGCTGGGTGTCTCGGTCAACAGCAATATGTCATGGCATGACCATGTTGCTAACATCGCAAAATCAGCCTCCCAGAAGCTTGGTGCGCTATTTCGCAACAAAAAACTCTATACACCGCAGCAGTTGCTCTTGCTGTACAAAACGCAAATAAGACCGTGCTTAGAATATTGCTCACATATCTGGGGTGCCGCACCAAAGCATACCCTAAAGCTGCTGGATTCCATTCAGAAGAGGGCTGTGCGTCTGGTAGGCGATCCGGAGTTGACCCGGAATCTGGATAGTCTGGAACATCGCAGACATGTGGCCGAGATGTCTCTGTTTTACAGATACTTTCACGGCAGATGTTCCCAGGGTTTGGTCCACCTAATCCCGCCCCTGGCAACTCCTGTCAGACAGTCCCGACAGACGGCAGGAGCGCACCAGTTCGTCATACAACTAGAAACACCTAGAACATCGCTTTACCAGAACTCCTTTGTCTGGCGCACTGCATCACTGTGGAACTCACTTCCAGGACATCTGTTTCCCACTAATTACAACCTACAAATATTCAGGAACCGTGTCAATCAACATCTTCGCACACACACCGCTCGTCGAGCGCCATAGGATCTCCCTTTAGTGTGTGTGCCACTGCCATAAAGAAACGGAATGTATTAATGCGAACCGCATCGTGACCGCGAGCAGCTGGTCGGTCAGGCGGCCTGGCCCTTTATGTGGCGCGTGAAAGCAAAGTGGAAGCCTCACCTCGCCTTGAGGTTACCACCCCCATCGGTTCGGCATTAGTTGGTCCTCTCTCAAAGACTAAGCCTCGGATGAAACAAAACGGCGAGTCCACTGGCCCGCCGCCTCAACAAAACCCATTCCCTCTAGTGGCATCCTATCTCCTCTACTGATCTACCTCCTACCTTCGTTTGAGGCAAACCAAGAAGAGTAAATTTTCGAGATATGTAGGTACCTAACTTCTTGTGAAGAAATTTCGCTAAAACATATTTGTTAAACGATTCGAATACTGTGTAGTAAGTATATCAATCGATGTAAAAAAATTGGTAAATAAATATCAATTATCTTTATCAATACACATACTTTTCATGTTACTCGTTAGTAAAATTATTTATGTCTTCAATAATAATTACCCTGACATTCAATAATTATATAGCTTAACTAGAACATACGAAAAATTTAGACAGCTTTTGTTTAATAATTGCATAACATATGTACGGAGATTCATAAAAGAAACCACATTTCCATATAATTCAAAAGGATCGAGTCAGCTGCAGTAAACAACAAATTAAATGAACGATCTTGATAAGCGTAAAGACTTTAAGCCCTATCCCAGCAAATATCCTGCTACGTAGTTTTTACTACTTCTAAGCTGCAAGAAATTTCGTTATCTGATTTCTGTCTAGACGGCTTAAGAATTGATTGAATCATATGGCTTCTCGACCATAAAGTTTCTATTTTATTTTCGGTATTTTCGATAATTATTTTTGCTATATGCAATGTTTTTATAAATCACTGACAACCTGAAAAAATTCTTCATGGTCGGTTCAGGAGAAAGCATTATGGCTTTGAACATTTCTGTAAAGAAACAGCAGCACATTTTGTTGGGAACAAACTTTTAAAGAAGGACATTGAACATGTCTACTGGGTTTGGGCCGAAATATGCCATACAATTTTTTTTTAAATCTGAATTTGTAAAATGGGTAAGCAACAATGCGATTTTTTCAAAATTTAAAAAAACCGTTTTCATGCTTTGCAGATGGTCATTTTTTGCACATTTAGCACGGAAGCCAGCCTGCTCTAGAGGTTGATAGAAATCCAGTTTTTTTTAAGTCTCGTTGTTATTATTTTTGTGAACAGTTTACAGAGGTGGCTCAAAAGGCTTATCGGTCTGTAGTTTTCAAGTGCCGCTATATCACCTTTCTTACGGAGTAGTATTACAATAGCATTGTGCCATTTGTCTGGTAATGTACTATTGTATATGCACAATTTAAATAGCACTGTGATTTTTTTTAGTAAACGCGGACCAACGATTTTTATTGCATCTGCAACTACATTGTCTTCTCCAGGAGCTTTGTTGTTCTTTGTTTTTCTTAGCACGATCTTTATTTCATCTATTGTGATGCATGGTAATTCCTCTGAACCTTGATTTACAATCCCTTTTTTGGCTGTCACTATATACGGTTCTGTGCTAGAATTTAATATTTTTTCGTTTTGGCTTGTGTACAGGCATCTGGTAAAAGCCTTCTACTATTTTTAGGATTTCTTCTCTATTTGTTGTTGTTATACCTTGTTTAATCTTTAGTTTGATTATATGTTTTTTCCCGAATCCAAGTTTCCTTCTCATAACCTTCATGCTTTTATTATCTTCGATCATTTGTTGAGTGTGATTTGTATTAAATGCTCTATTGTCACGTCTTATGGCTTTCGCCACCTTTTCATTTGCTTCTTTTTGCTAGTTGTTAGCAACTATTCCTTTACTTCTGAGGTCTCTTCTTTCTTGGATCATTTGCCTTGTATTTTGGCTCAATTTTTCTTCCTTTTGCCTTTTTGCGCAGTATTTATTTTGGCTTTCTAGCATGGCACTAGTTGATATGTCATTGAGAGTGTTGACATCTACATTTGATTTTGCGTCCCAGCTTGCGAATCTGTCATCTATAGAGCTCTGGAATCCCTCTATATCTGTTGGTCTCATCCAAGGTTTATTTGTTTTTTTCTTGACCATTCTGTGGCGTTCTTTATCGATATCAATAACTTCTTTAGTTCGTACGAGTCTGTGGTCGCTTCCAGTGGAGAACCTATTCAGTACTGTCACATCTTTGACGATGCGTTTTTTGCCCGTTATAATATAATCTATTTCGTTTCTTGGGTGACCATCTGGGCTTTGCCATGTCCATCTTCTATTTAACTTTTTCTTGTAGAAGCTATTCATCTGAAATAGGTTATTCTGTAACAGATAGCCCAGTATTACTTCACCTCGCTCGTTTCTGCCTGGTAGTCCAAAGTTGCCCAAAGGGGTTTCAGCGGTGTCCTGCTTCGTTCCCATTTTAGTTTTGAAATCTCCACATAGAATCATATACTGCGCTTGTTGGTCTGTGAGAGCCGTAGTTATATCATCATAGAGACTGCCTACCTCCGCGTCATCATGACTAGTCGCAGGTGCGTATACCTGTATGTCTTGATGTTGTATCTCGAGGTCAGCTTCGGAACAAGACAGATTACTCTGATGGAAATTTTCTTTAAGGAAATGGAAACGATGTTTGCATTATGGCGCTTATGTATCAGGAATCCCGTTCGTCCACTAGACTTGTCATCTTCGCCCGCATAGTATAGGTTATGTTTTAGTGTGATAAGTTGTTCACCGCGCCTTCTGACTTCGCTGAGGCCTATGGCATCCCACTTAATATTCTCAACTTCGCATTCAAGTTCGGTCACTCGTTCATGTGACAATAGGGATCGTGTGTTGAACGTTGCAATGTGTAGTGACCGGTTTGTGTTGCAGTGCACCTTTCTCTTCCTCAAAGGTTTGTCCCCCCTAGAATCCATGGGATCAGTGCGAGATTTCGGAGATACTCTCCTACTCGCCTGGGGTAATTTAGTTTTAGCAACTGACATTTTCCATAGGGAATATTTAGCCGTAAAACATCTCGCTGGCTAGACGTGTTGGTGAGTTTGTAGTTCAGCCGCCCAATCTGGAACAGATGCTGTCTGCAAGCCGTCCATTCTGGCTCAGACGCTGCCCCAAAATTGATAGTTTTTGTCCGCCCCGAGTATTTGATTTCCTCGGTACCACCCATATCTGGGAGGCATCCCCCTATCCGCCACCTAGGGAGGCGCCCGATAGGGGACTAGCAAACCCCCCACGAGGAGGTAAACAATCATTGATGCTACATTAGAAAGAGGACTTGTTTCACTGTGATAACCAGCAACTAGCGAAATAAATTCACTTTTTCAATAGTTTGCTCCCAACCTTAGTGTTGCAACACCAGTATGTGCTGGCATCGGGTTCAAATTACTAAAATAAATTCGAACTGATCTAACTGAAACTAACCGAAAGTTGATTCAACCGGAAGTAACTAAAAGCTCCAAAAAAGGCTAAAAGGTATCGGAACAGATTAAAAATATTAAACTAAGTTACAACTAACCAAAACAAACCGAATTTTGGCGACTAACCAAAACTACCCAAAAACATTAAATTCGATTATAACGTATCGGCCGATTGTAAATGACTAAAATTAAAACTAACTGAAATTAACTGAATATTGATTGAACGACTACCCACGACGACTATCTAACCCAACCTAACCCAATCTAACCTAAGCTATCCAAAAACCAAATATGGATAAAACGTATAGAAACAGATTAAAATATTATAGTAGGTTAAAAATAACCCAAATTAACCGAATTTTGGCGACTAACCAAAATTCACCAAAAACATTAAAATTGGTTATAACATATCGGAACATTGATTGAATGACTAACCAAAACTAATCAAAAGTCACCAAAAGAACCAAAACGGGCTAAAATGTATCGAAATAGGTTACACAAATTAAAGTAAGTTAAAACTAACCAAAACGAACCGAATTTTGGCGACTAACGAAACCTAACCAGAAACATTATATTTGACTATAACGTATCGGAGCCGGTTCAGATGAATACTTTGGTTTCTTGACAGTGAGTTTCCGAGGTCGCATCACGACACGGAAAATTTTAGTGAACGTCACGACACGGTTGATGCATAACTGATTATAACGAATCGGAACCCGCTCCAGTAAGTAAAATATGGGGTTCGTGTTTAATTGCGGCTCATTCATTCGGCATACATACAGGGTGTTATCACCAAAAAAAAAAAACCAAATCTATTAAAATTGATTAGAAGGTATCGGAACCAGTTCAAATGACTAAAATAAGTTGCGACTAAGTGAAACTAACCGAAAGTTGATTAGACGACTAACCAAATCTATTAAAACTCATTATAGCGTATCGGAACCGGCTCAAGTAAGTAAAATAACTTGAGACTAAGTGGAACTAACCGGAAATTGATTAGATATTGACCAAATTTATTAAACTTGATTATAACGTATCGGAACCGACTCAAGTGACTAAAATAGGTTGAGACTAAGTGAAATTAACCACAGATCTAGGAAGTGAAAATAATCGCAAGTTAATTAGACGACTAGCCAAAATTAACCAAATCTATTACAATTGGTTGTAACCTAACAGAACCAGCTGAAATAAGTTGAGACTAAGTGAAACTGGCCAAAAGTTGATTAGACGATTAACCCAAACTAACCAAATCTATTAAAATTGATTATAACGTATCGAAACCGACTGAAATGACTAAAATAAGTAGAGACTAAGTGAAGCTAACCGGAAGTTGATTAGGCGACTAACCAAAACTAACCAAATTTATTAAACTTAATTATAACGCGTCGGAACCGGTTCAGATGACAAAATAAGTTCAGACTAAGTTGAACTAACCGAAAGGTGATTGGACGATTAACCAAATCTAAACAAATATATTAAAATTGATTATAGTGTATCCGAACCGGCTTAAATAAGTAAAATAAGTCGAGACTAACTGAAACTAACCGAAAGTTCATTGTACGACTAACCAAACCTTTTGGAACTGGTTACAACATATCGGTACCGGCTCAAATAAGTAAAATAACTTGAGACTAAGTGAAACTAACCGGAAGTTGATTAGACGACTAACCAAAAGAAACCAAGTTTATTAAACTTGATTATAACGTATCGGAACCGACTCAAATGACTAAATAATTTGACACTAACCGTAATGTATCAGAACCAGCCAAATAAGTGAAATAAGTTGAGATTAAGTGAAACAAATCAAAAGTTGATTAGGCGACTAACCCAAACTAACCAAATCTATTAAAATTGATTATTACGTATCAGAACCGACTCAAATAACTAAGACAAGTTGAGACTAAGTGAAACTAACCGGAAGTTGATGAGACAACTGACCAAAACTAACCAAATTTAGTAAACTTAATTATAACGTATCGGAACCGACTCAAATGACCAAAATAAGTTGAGACTAAGTGAAGCTAACCGAAAGTCGGTTAGACGATAAACCAAAACTAACCAAATCTTTTAAAATTAATTGTAACATATCGGAACCAACTCAAATAAGTAAAATAAATTGAGACTAAATGAAACTAACCGATAGTTGATTAGACGGCTAATCAAAACTAACCAAATTTATTAAAATTGATTATAACGTATTGGAACCGACTCATATTACTAAAATAAGTTGATACTAAGTGAAACTAACCGCGTTAGATCGGGGATTGAGAGACGAATCGAATGCAGTTACAACCACCACTAATGTTATAAATTGTAAAAGCGATCGAAACTTGCAGTAATTTATGTGGTATATCTTGGTAAACTAAACTTAGGGGAGAGTCGGGTAGCACCGGACACCTTAACAAAAAATTATATGACTTGATAAAAAATACCTCTATTAGTAATTTTTAAAACTGAATAACACTTTATACATTACTACATAAACATATAAAAATCAACAAAACTGTACCTCACAAAATAAGCAATAAATTCTTCCAACAAAAAAACTGAACAATTTGAAACTCTATATAAATGGAGGGTATTATCGGGCACATAAAAAAATCTTAATAGTTATCACATCTGTAATATGATTGGCCCTTTTCTGCATCTGAACATACTTTGTGGACCCAACTCTTGCACTGGCAACACTGGATCCAATTTTCTTCAAAAGTTTCGTGACAAACTGCGCAACAAGTTTCTTCTCTAGATTCTTTATTTCTCTCTTTAGCCAATGTCGGCGCTTCTTTTCCTTTTTCCTTTCTTTTCTCTTGTAGGTTTCCTGACTAAGCTATCGTTTTTGCTGCATTTTGTAGGTCCTGAAACAAAATATTGCAATGCATCTCCCGTCCGATCATACCCGACACGTATGTGTCCGATGATACCCGACGTGCACCTTGCAAAACTTTTTTTTATAAAACAGCATTCGATTAGCTTGCTCGCTCTATTGTCACATTTGCATGCTTACTAATGACAAATAAATGCGTAGTGAAATAGGCAACACTAAAACACTTACATATCCGGAAAAACAGCTAGCCAGACTTTTCACTGTCTCCACGTGTACGAACAAAATATCAACAAACTGAACCAGACTTCTATACCCGTCAACATACTGGGTTCTATTAAAGATATGTTATTGGGTACGTTAGTATTGTCCGTTCGCACATCTTATGGGAGCGGCAAAGATAAGTATAACCGAAAATGACACGTGTCCGATAATACCCGCTGTCCGGTGCTACCCGACTCTCCCCTACGTAATTTGCTAAAAGTCATTTTTTTCATTAGTTTGTGTCTGGCGGGGAAGATGGAGAAGGGCCCAATGACAATATATCAAGGAAGCAGTTAGAAGTTGAAGTTGAGTTGCAAAAGTATGGCAAAGAAGCAGACACAATGGAGGATGAACGCCAAGGAAGAAGACCAGATGAAGACAAAGTATGTGTTTTTGAAAGAGCAGAAAGCAAAGGGGAAGCAGTTACTTGGATATGTTCAAGCAATGGATATGCTCTACACACGATAGAGAAACTAAAGTAGAGGAAATTGATTACGGCTTCCTGGACTGGATAAACGGTGATTAAGTTGACAACCACACAAATTTTCCGGAATAGAGTTATGATCAATACAAAACTTTAACACCGGTAGAAAAGTTTCAATTGTTTTTTACGACATAATTAGCTATTAGCTGAGCGAATATAGAGTTTTCACGATTCATAAATATCCACAGGAGAAATTAGATTTTTCTTGCCATTTTGATTCTTTCAGGACATAATTGCCTTGCAGGGAAAATTTTTTGTTGGGATACCGAAGGCGGTTTTTTACAATTTGGCGTTTTTTTCATGTTGCAAACAATGAAACTATTGATTATAGTGACAAATATTACAAGATCAGATCGTTTGCCGATCATTTGCAAGATAAATTCGAACAATATTACGTTCCGGAATGCCAACTGAACTATGACGAGTCGATGGTGAAATATTATAAAATAATATAAACAATTCATCAGAAGGAAGCCGAATCGTTTTGGTTACAAGGTGTGGTGTTTCTACACTAAAAGCAGGTATCTGGTGAATTTCAACATGTAACAAGCTTCCGATCCCAAAGCATATAAAGATTATTACAAAGTTTTTGGAGCCTGTAGCACCTTTCGTCACAATGCTCTATGAATCTAAATTATCTTAAACATTTTACTGCGATAATTTATTTACGAGCTTCCACCTCTTAACACACGCAAAGAATCGTGGCGGTAAAGGCATTTCGAAAATCATATTCCCAAAACCTGCCCTATTGTTTCAAAGAATAACATGCAGAAACGCAAGAGAAGTGACATTGAGTCGATCCTTGATAGACAAACCGTTATTAACCTTATGAGATGGTTAGATAACAATGTTGTAAGTATGGCGTCAACATGTGATGGTGTAGGATCGCAATCGCTTGTGAAGAGGTAATCACAAGCCGAAAAGATAATTATCCAGGTACCACGCCCATGTCTTATTGGAAAATATAACCATGCAATTGGGGCACATACCTGATGGACCAGAATATAAATAGTTTTCGAATCAGGATGAGGGCAAAAAACTGATACTGGACCATGATTACCCGGATGCTAGATGTAACCATAGGATTCCTACACAAGAAATCCGGAAACAAGCTAACACAATTACAGTTCAGGCGACAATTGTGTTAGTTTATCTGACTAAATACCGCGTTACTGCAAGGCAAGTTGGCCGATCAGCTTGTTTAGCATCAAGTCGCTCTTCTCATAGGGTTTCAGATGACATTAGATATAATGGTGTGGGCCATCTACTGGAACCAGTACCAAATCGATAAAAATATTTATGCAGGTAAAGAATGGAAATCGATAATGCGTACAAGGATGTGTAAAATGCGGATTTGGTTTGTGCAAAAGGTGTATTGTGCAATTTCATACACAGCTGTAGGTAACTTATTTGTCGATATTTCGTCTCCTTAAGATTTCCGTGTTATCACTTAGACAGGTAGCCATAGGAGCCTGGCGTTACCATTTGGCAACATCCAATATTTTCGAATTTCAGGATGTTTTATTAATATTTTTGTTCTTTTTACTTAGTTTTGTTAATTTATGTTGGATTTTTTATTCGAAATATAGATTTTCATAAACTCCGTCGTTCATGGGTTAAGGTTTCTGGGTTGACGATTTTTAAGATAAGATATTTGTGGCGATGTTCGCAGCACTCACAGGTGGATTTGTTGATAAGTCACCAACATATTTACTTCCCGGCTCTTCTATTAAGGCTACGTGTGCCTCTTGTTTTATAATAATATGGCGATCTTCAATTTGCATCAGTGTTTGATCTTGTCTGCCATCAAAGTAAATAGCTTCAATATCTTATTCTCCTCGGTAGCCGTTTCTCGTACTTGCTTTATTTTTTTTGTAATTCTTGATGGATCTTATTTTTATTCACTACGTTTACTGGGCTATCTGATGAACAAATTTTAAAATCTTCCAGGGGAGCTGTTGCAATTTTGGCTACTGTTCGGTTTGATGCACCAGTCATTTCGCCATCTGGACATGATTTGGCAATGCAACTCTAAGTTGGTTGGATTTTTCTTTTGGTGCATTTTGGTTCTGTGGCTTTTATAGGGAATGTGATCACTTAAAGTCTTGATCAATATCAATTGTATGAAATTTTTGTATAGGTCTGGTATCGCATGATACCCGCAATAAACCAATTTGTCCCGAAAGCGACTTCTGTCTTTTCGTTTATCTATATAACTTTTGGTACAGGTGACGTAGCGGTAATTCGTTAGCATTAAGCATAAAAATTAGACATTGGAATCGTTTTCCAATTTGAACTTCAATTATTCTAATTACACCTCCTTTGCAACCAGTGTTGACATTGGTGCCATCACAGCCTATTGTTTTCAGGTTTTCTGGGTTTGACGAAGTTTTTGCTGATATAAGATAGGATATTTGTGGCGATGTTCGCAGCACTAACAGGTGTCTTTATTGACAAGTGGCCAACATATTTACCTCCCGGCCCTTCTATTAATGCTATATATTCCTCTTGTTTAATAATACGGCGGCCCCCAATTTGCATCAGTACTTGATCTTCTCTGCCATCAAAGTAAATAGCTTCAATATTTTTTCTCTCCTCGGAAGCCGTTCCTTGTACTTGCTTTCTTTTTTTGTTTTTATTCTCGACGGATCTCTTTTTTGCCCACTACGTTAACTGGGTTATCTGATGAAACAAATCTTCCAGGGCAGCTGTTGCAATTTTGGCTACAGATCGGTTTGATCCACCAGTCATATCGCCAATCTCGGCCAGATTTGGCAATGCAACTCTCAGTTGGTTGGATTTTTCTTTTAGTGTATTTTTGTTCTGTAGCTTTTGTAGGGGACATGACCACTTAAAATCTTGATCTTTAGCCAATTCTTCTTCGCTGGATGAATTATCGTTTAAATTTTCGGTAAGTGAACGAGAATCAAACTACTGACTACTTGTCGAAGGATTTGAAATTGTAATTTCAATGCCTTTTAATTAAATTTGTTACTTTATCCACCCCATCTATTCGATCTATTCGCATTTTTGCTTTATTCTTGTAAAAAGTTGTGTTCTAACAAGAGCACTTTGAAGAGTTTTTCACACCTACAGGAATCGATACTACTGCCTTTGCAAGCAGAAATGTCAAATAGTCATTCCGTTTTAAAATTTTCACGATTTTCGTGTTTTCAGGGGTTTTTTTCAGATTGTCGAATATCCCTTAAGCTGCTGTATTGTGAATAAATAACAACTGAACACGTTTTCCTTAGTTGGTAAACAAATTTCAGATTCCAGTATTTTCCTTGATTTAACTTTATCCATATTGCTTTTGAAACAGCTAAACACAAACACGAAATACATCTGATTATGTGTCCTAATTGCACTTATAATAATGTTAATTTCACGTCGATATTATTACGATTATTGTAGTTATAACTAAACGGAAGTAACTCTCTATAACCCTTTCTCGGCTATACGAAACTCACAACTCGTTCTAACAATGACTAGAGTCACACTATCGTATTATCGTTGGTCGTTGTTCATAATCTTTTATATTGTCACGTATACTAAATAGTATATTTCTTGAGATTCGCGGTATACCTTAAATTATTTATAGGATGGATTGCGTCACTTTGTATAATAAAGTTTTAGTGTCACAACCTGTAATCTATGACGCCACGCCTTGTATGTCGTGCAGGTCATATAGCTCAGATTCGGGTTCGATCTACGTCAAATGAGAAGAGATGATAAAGAAGGCACTTCAGTTAAAAACAATTAACAGTCTGATTTTGCCACTATAAAATATTATAAATTTTATTTTATATGCCGTATTTAGCAACAAAAGGTTCTATATTTTGTGGCATAAATTATTGAGTATTAACCCCTTCGGTTAATTAATTATAGATTCATTTATTTGATTTTCTGTCAATAAGTTTAGTGGACTTCCAGTTGCAGCATTGATTCAATTCAATTAATTATTATACATACGATTATTAATACATAATATTGTCACGAATTTTATTTTTTACTTGTGACGCCACGTAGCGTGCAGGAGAGTAGCCCAGATTTGCGATCGCACTTCGTCAAATTGAGAAGAGATGATAAAGGAGACACATCGATAAAAACAATAACAAGTTTATTTACAAACAAACTTAACAATGTTTAGAGTATATTAATAAATGCTTGTTTATGTTTATAGATGAATTTAGAGTTTACATTATACCCAATTAATATTAAATGCATGTCTTCTCGAGGGAGGATTGGTTCAAAGTTTTCCCAGAACCTTGGTCACTGTTTTATTAATATCGTTTATGTGAGCTGCATTCACTTTTATTTATGTAGGTATTCGTTTTGATATTTATATGGTAAGTCTTTTAGCGTTTCTAATTCAAGTTTGACACAGATTTCTAAGGCACTTGCACTACTTTTAAAAATCCCCAAAAATCCCCCTATTGGAAATTTTGATACTTCACTCGTAGGTTCGACTCTCACTACATTTTAGAATCCCCCGGGTGCCGTGTATCTGTGCACATGTACATCCAGATTAGGTAAGGACCTGGTCACCCTGGACCTATGTCCAAGTGTTCACAGATATGAAGGTTGTGGGATAGAACAACTAGAAGTGGACGCACCTATTTGCTGCCCTCCAGCTAATTGAGCAGTGTTGAGAGAGACCCGAAAGCCTGATGAATTTGGCGTTTGCCTACGTATTTATATGTTACAAAATGCTGATGGCTGCAACGTTAAGGATTAAAATCGCTCCCGTCGACCGCTCAAGTTGTTTATTATTAACAGTGAATGTTTATATAACGTTTGTCAAGTTCAAGTTCAAACTTAGGACAGGGTGATATTTAATTAGTAGGTTTATGCTTTTTAGTAGTTCACAATATGTAATAGCTTTTATAACACTATTGTGGCCGTAAGTGGCTATTCTGGTCATCCTTTTTCTTATGTTACCCTCCAGCACTTTGTGACTACATTATTTTAGTGTGAATTGGCTCGCTAATTACATCTATCAACTTTTTTTTAAATACGGGCAAATTTCCTAGCCTTTGGAAATGGTCTCATGTAATTGCAATCTCGAAGAGTGGAGACAGGGATGATACTGAGAATTACCGTCCCCTATCTGATATTGATTGTATGGCCAAGGTTCTTGGCTCCATTGTTGTCCACGTACTGATGCCTAACTTTAAAAATCTTATATCTGAACATCAGCATGGTTTTATGGCTGGGCGTTCCTGCTAAACAAACCTCTATTTGTATTCTAACGATCTGGCAACAGTTAGCGACGCTGGAGCTCAGATTGACTATATATTTCGATTCTGCTAAGGCCTTTGATAGAGTTGACCATAGAATTTTCATTTTTAAATCAGCATCATACGGTATTCTAGACACCCTACTTTGTTGGTTGGCAAGCTATCTTGACGGAAGAACTCAATTGGTAAAATTAAACAACGTTTCAAGATGGCGACGAGTGAGAACGCGAGTTTAATAGATGTAAACAAAAATTGTGAAATTGTGGAAAATCCACCAAAGGGAAAATCAAATGTGTAGATTGTGGCAAGTTTTATCACAGTCAATGTGTTTTAAAGTGTCTTGGCTTCAAAATCCAAGCAGTAAATGCAATTATTTGCACAAATTGCAATGTTGAAGTTGATTTGACATTTGAGGAAAAATACAAATATTTACTTAAAAATAATTGTCTACCAAAACATGCTAGTTATGGAAATGCTTGAAAAAAACGATTTATTACGTGATAAGCTGGATTCGATTTATTACGTGAAAAATTGGATTCAGCAGGAGGGTTAAAACAGTCAAACTTAGAGGTTAGTGGTTCACCTCCCAAAGTTTCCCAACTATTCAAGGCTCCTGAAACACCCCTGAATTCGCAAGTAGTTGCTATTTCGTCTAAACCTAATGCCCAAAAACTTAATACTTCACCTAATGCGAGACCTAATGCAACTGCAAAAATTGCAAATAAAAAAGTGGGGTTAGATGTCAACAAAAGCCAAAAAACAACAATTGACTTACAGCAAGTTGGGGCAGCTATTGAGGAGGCACAGACAAATTATTAGATCTATACAAGATCTTGATGAAAACGGCACCTTTGACAGGAAAACTAATGGAGGCTGGCAGCAAGTTAAAAGAAGGCAGAATGTCATTGTGGGTGAAAATGAAAACTCAAGCTGCACAATGAAGGGAATCCAAAAAGTAGTTTTTCTTAATGTAACCCGGCTAAATCCTAAAACTACAGTTAGTGAACTGAGAAGCATGCTAGTTAATAACTTTCCCGAAGTTCAGTGTGAGGTACATAAATCAAAACATCCTGAGGTATATGCATCTTTTAAGGTTGGTGTATCTCAAGACAACTATACGAAGATATGGAACAGCAATATCTGGCCTAAAGGATCACTTGTCTCCAGGTTTTTTCAGAAAGTGAGGACCCCGCCACAGAAACTGGACTCGGTGGAGCCTCACCGCAGACCCTAGTTCATGAACTCTCCGCTCTCTCTACCAACACTATGGTAAATATTCTGGGAGAGTCATTAATGTCTCAAGTCACCCATTCAGATAATATAAAGCATAGTCATTCTGAACAGCCACATGTTATTGGACTAGTCAGACTAGTAAATTTTAATGTAAGAAGCTTGAGATGCAAAAATGATGACTTAGCCTGCTTGCTTAGGGAACTAAATCTGCCCGAAATTACACTTACTGAAACCTGGTGCTCGGCTGTGGAAATTAGCTCAGTCCACATCGATGGGTACTCCCTTGCAGCATCCTATTCTAGAGAGGCCAACCGGGGAGGAGGAGTGGCTATTTTCTGTAAAGATTGTGTCTCTTTTCAGCATCGTAAGACTAGTATCAAGATTGTTGAGGGTATTTTTGAATTTACTTGTGTGAACATTTTGTTAAAAAATTGTATTTTAACTGTTGTCTGTATTTATCGTCCCCCCTCGGGAAATGCAATACAATTTATTGATAACTTACAGTTTCTTTTAGAAGATTTATGTAGGAAAAGTAACGATACTAAATTCATTTTTTGTGGAGATTTTAATATTAATTTTGATCCCAGGGTGAATGATCGAAATGCTCAAGCAGTAACAAACATTTTTGGGGGCTATGGCATGTCATGATTCATTAGGTCCTTTTCAAGAATTTCTGGTAAGTCTCAAACAATTATAGATAATACTTTCTCAACATTTAATCAAGATTCTGTAACAGCAATTTCTTTAGATAACAATATTTCTGATCATCAGGTCCAAATGGTATACTTACATACTGAAATAAATATAAAATCTAACAATACATATAAGTACATCAGGAAGTTTAACAAGGGAGCTAATATAATATGCCTAATAAAACTCTTTCAGGCTGTTGACTTTTTTTCTATTTTTCTGGGGCTGTTTGAAAGGGCAATTCCACTTGAACTTGTCAAGCCTGGGATCAATAATAATAATAATAATAAATTATGGCTGACCCCTCAGATTGTTAAGGAGGGTGAATATCTTCGGGGATTGCATAAAATTTGCAAACATATTAATGATGAAAATATTCTTAGAGATTATAAAGTGAGATTAAAGCAACATAGGGTGAACATCCTGAATACTAAAAAAACCTTTTATTCCAACCTATATCTTACCTCTAATAATAAATCGAAAGTATCATGGCAGATTATTAAAAAGGAGAGTGACTGGCAGATCTAACAAATATCCACCCCAATTTAAAAATCATAATGATGATATAATACTTGATTTTTCATCTGCTGCCTCACAATTCAATGGTTATTTTATTGATTCTGTGAGCCAACTTCTCTCCCAAACTCACAATGCAAAAAGATCTAGTGTACACCAAAATCATATTGGTATGAGTGGCAGTATGTTCTTAAGGCCGACTGAAGAATCAGAGATTTATGTGTTGTTAAAGTCATTATCTGGTAAAAATTCTTGTGGTGTGGACGGTATACCATGTTCAATTTTGGGGAAGATCGCTGAATGCTTGGCCCCGGTTTTAACTTGTCAAAACAATGTCATCAAGCTGCTTGATTCAAGGAATTGTACGGCGGCAGTATTTTTTTATTACAGCAGAGCTTTTGATGTGGTTAATCATGATCTTCTAATAAATAAACTCAACAGCTATGGTATAAGAGGCCTTGCAAGTTGTTGAATTGGTACATATCTGAGTGAGAGATTTCAGAGAGATACACTAAAGGTGAATGGGAGGGAGTATTCATCGGAGGATAGAATGTTGGATGGTGTGGGGGTTCTGCAAGGTAGTGTAATGAGTCCCACTCTGTTTATTGTCTATATCTCTGATGTTTTTCACCATATTACTAGTGGCATTTCTGTACTATATGCTGATGACATGACATCCATTCGGTCATCTGATTGTGTAAATGACCTGATTCCTGTTATCGAATCTTGTGTCGACCAGGCATTTGAGTATAGCCATAACATTAAACTTGTTCTTAACTTAAGCAAGACAGTTATGATGCAGTTCAGCTTAAAAGAGCTTGACCGATCATTGTACATAAAATGCAACAAGAATTCTTTGAAGCAAGTGGCTGAAACTAAATTTCTTGGTCTCAATGTGGATCACCAATTAACATGGTCAAGTCACATCGACCAACTTCTTAAGAAACTGTCATGCTTTTGTTTTGTGATATGGAAACTGAGATCATTTGTGGATAGAAGAATACTAATGTCATTTTGACTTTACCCTGTATTTATATTTTCACTCTGCATTGTATGTGAAGAGACATATAAGTGAGTATTCAACTGTTGGTGACTTGCCTCATAACTATCCGCTGAGAAATGCTGACAGTATTAAATTACCAAATTTCAGATTGTCTTTTACAAATGATAGTTCATATGTTATGCCTATCAGAATTTTTAATAATTTACCCTTGGGATTAAGAAAAGAAAATAACATGAAAACTTTTAAAAACCGCCTTTTAAAATGTCCTTTCAGAAAAATGTTTTTATGATCTTAAGGAATTTTACATGAGTGATTTCAACTTGTAGAGCTGCTTTTTTAAAATAACAGATGTGTATGTATAGCTATTGTGTAGGTATGTATGTGTTTAGCATTGTTTGTGTTTTAAATTTGTTTTACTTTAATTTTAAGTACCATATCTAGTAATTTTAGTCATAGATTTTAGTTTGTATTTAGTTTTTATTTTGACAAATCCAATGTCATGTACTTTTGACCATACGGCTAATAAATGATGATTGATTGATTGATTGGTTCTGTCTGGCGAAATATCAGTAACATCAGAGGTACCTCAGAGCTCACATCTGGGACCTATATTGCTTTTAATCTTCATTAATGATCTTGCCACACTGTTTGTCGATGCACACTTTCTGTTCAATGCAGATGACTAAAAGGTATACAAAATGATTTACAGCGAGAACGATTGTTTTCAGTTGCAACGTGAAATCTGTAAAATATGTGACTGGTGTGCTATCAATGACATGAAGATGAACTTATCAAAGTGTAAGGTTATGACATTTATCCGCAAGAAAAAAAACAATTTTATTTGATTTTCCTCTTTCCAGAGTGTGCTTAATCAATGGCCTTTTAGTCATCTTCCATACTGAATTGAAGTTCAATGAATATATAAATAGCGTAATCTCCAAATCATTCAAGACGGCTGGGTTCAGTGTGAGAACTTGCTTTGACTTCACTAATACCGGTGTTTTAAAGATAATTTATTACTGATTGGTGCGGAGTCGCCTTGAAAACTGTTGTATTGTTTGGTCCCCTTTCTATAAGACCCATTCTGCCAAGATTGAATGTGTTCAGACTAGGTTTGCCAGTTCGTATAGAAAGAAGCGACTTTTCCCGTACCCTTATATGCTTGGATAGTCTGGCGACCCGTCGAATTTTCTTAATAATACTATTT
>MU185570.1:72333-84396 GCA_016904865.1 Pissodes strobi
GCTTGGATAGTCTGGCGACCCGTCGAATTTTCTTAATAATACTATTTGGTTATAAGATCATCACGAATGAGATTCATTGACCCGATTTACTCGCTTTGATTGAATTTTTAAACACCGTCACGTAACACTCGTCTAATTGATCCATTTTCGGTACACAGATATCGCACTGCACAATAGTCCCTCAAACCGGATTATGGAGTGTTTTAATATGTATCTTCTCACTAAATTTTAACTGGGCGTGGTCTACACACAAGTTTAAAACTAAGCTAAAACGTTGCTTATTTCACTAGCACGGCACATATAACAACCAGCAATATTACCCGACCTGTCAGGCGAAAAATTAAATTTGACCTTGCTAATGTCAGTTGGGTAGGAAAAGTCAGGGCAGGATTTGAAATATAAAGTATGATTTTCCTTTAACAGAGCCGTAATATAAAATTTCAAATATCAATGGGTTATGAAATATATGTATACCTTGTTGTATGAGCAGGAAATCTAAAGAAATTCTTCTTGGAAAAATATCTCTGGTTTGTACAAGTTCTTATTGCTTAAACACCATGGCTTTTTGCATTACACAATGTCATAAACAATGTTCGTCTCTCACAATGTCAAATATTTGACAAATACACGCCTATGGTTTCGATTTAACTCCAATAGCAATAAAATAAACCAGTCGAAAAAATACGACGCCGCTGGCGGCAGTTTGACGGATTTCCTACCAAGGATTATCTTGCGCGCGGACTTGCGCAGATGAGAAAATAGAAGATGTGATATTGCTGGTTGTTATATGTGCCGTGTCACTAGCATGACTACTCGTTCAATGACTCTTCAATGACATATTAGGTTTGTTTTAGCAGCGATTTCAAACGGTTCCAAACCGTCCGGAGTTTGCGCATAGCGATATAAGCGACGCTTATATCGTTATGCGCAAACTCCGGATGGTTTGAAACCGTTTGAAATCGCTGCTAGAACAAAACTTATTGCCGGCATTTCCGTAGTGACATGTACCTGCCTTGTTTGGAAATTTTGAGTATTCATGTATTTTGCTTGCTTTTGTTTGTGTTGTATTGTATTATTGATGTCATTGATGATTGTCAACAGTCAAAACTGTTTTTCAAGTGTGACATCCCGACGATAAAGTTCAACTTGACAACGCTACAGATTTACCTGGAAATACATGATATTTCACAATATTCACTAGAAATGATTAAGGAACTCAGGTAATATCTAAAGTCAGAATGTAATCCGTAATTATGCAATTGCTAGACATGTATTCTGCCATGACTTAAAAACACACAGTTGAAAAGTAATTCGCGGGTCAACACCCTCCGCATATCCGAGCGCAGAGTATCATTCTATAGTTTCTAAAACTTGGAGAATTGAGAAGCGAAGTATTAAGTTCACCGAAGATATTAAGCAATTATCTGTTCACAACTTGTTAGAAAGTCTGGCTCGTAGTATTTCCAATTGCGAATTGTTCAAATCAGCAATTAATTTGTTTGCAGGTTTCTCGCCAATCGATATATGTTTGCCGAATACAGGAGTTTATATGTACTTCTTTCTAAACAGTTCAGTTTCTCCGATTATCGAGATACGTTATTATTGAAGCTTCTCAAACGAACCAGTGAACATAAAGTATCGTCGATTATCTTGCCATCTCAAAGAACTTGTGTATGTTGGAAGACGCTCAGCTTGATCCCACAATTTATTAAGTGTGGATTCCTACCCATTAAACATTATCTCATTTTCCTACCCAGGGTACAAGTAGTGTATACCAAATAAATCATATATCTGTATACCAACAAAACTATTTCCAAAAATACAAAAGAGTTTTATATGGAACCTAGGGAGCAAGGAAGGAGCCTCCACGCCTGCATTTTCTAGTTTCACCATAAAAATAATAATAATAATAGATACCGGCGCTCCCTGGTAACGGTGTCCGTAAGGACAACGGCCAATCCTGCCACCACCGGAAACAAAATTCTCAAAAACAAGACAATCATAAAGGGCTCTGACAATTGTCAGCCTTAACGTCGAGAGTATCACAAAAATAAACAGGACATAATTGCTCAACTATGTCAGACACACAAATGGGACGTACTATGCCTATGGGAAACGCACAGAGGTGAAATAGCCAACAGGCCCGAAATAAACGGGATGCACCTAGCTATCGAAGCACCCCACTCGAAATATGGAAGTGCCATCTTCGTAAGAACCAACATGACTGTAACATCGATCGGAAAAAACGTCACAAATGACATTGAAGTTCTAACTAGAAAGCGGAGCCCTCACCATTACAACAGTGTACAAACCGCCTGGCGAACCACTTGACCTACAAATGCCAGAAAACTTTGGAAAGCAAAGAGTACAGTTCGTCATTGGCGATTTTAACTGCCACAGCACTCCTGGGGTTACGACACAACAGACACTAACGGACATCTGCTTGAAGAATCGGCCGAAGCCAATAACCTTTCCCTAATACACGACCCAAAACTGCCATGCTCGTTCTATAGTAAGATCTGGAAGCGGGGCAATAACACAGACAACTGTTTCGTAAGCCGCAGTATTCAAGACTACTGCATCAAATATATGTATAGTCCGATCCCAAAAACGCAACATAGGCCTGTCGGTATTCAGGTGTACTCGGCAGTTAAAACAGCGGAAATACCTTTCCGAAGAAGATTCAAATTCAAAAAGGGCAAACTTCCGCTCTTTAAGTCGAGTGTTGAAAAACAGTGGGAACTTGCTAGTGTCGTTAATGTGTCGTCAATTCGGGGAAGTGGATAGCTACCCTTCTTGTTGACGTCATTGAGCCTTCTGTAGTCCATGCAGAATCGGGTAGTCCCATCCTTCTTGGTGACTAAGAGAACATGAGATGACCAATAACTCCATCGTCAATCATTTTGTCTACCAATGTGGTAACCTCTTGCTGCTTAGTTAGTGGTAACCTACGAGCATGCTGCCGTATGGGGTGGGCACTTCCAGTATCGATTTTATGTTTTATGACGTTCGTTCTTCCAGTATTGCTGTTTTTCGCTTTAAAGGCTGTGCTTTTTATAAATTCTGTAGCTTTCTTCAGTTCTTGGGAAGATTAGATGATGCCACGACTTCTGGAAATGTTTTAGAACTTCCATAGGTGATGATGAGGGCGTTGTTTCTGACCGCGTTTGGCAGCTCGTTACCCACTGCCCCGTCTCGCAAGTGGCTATTACCTCTGCCTTATTGATTTTGATGGAATTAGATGAAATATTTGCTATCCTTATCGGTATTTCGCCGTTTGTTTTGACTAGTGCTTTGCCTACGAGGTGTTTGCAAGGCAAAGCTTGGTACTGGATAAGTCCGATGCAGGCTCCAAAATCCTTCCCCAATTTCCCAAAAATTATCTGCTCAGTATTTCCGCTTATTCTAACAGTATATGCCGCCACTACTTTAATCGGTGTGCCATCGTCTGTTTCGGTAAGCATGAACTCTTCGGGGCCAAACTTCAAAAGGTGAAGTTTGTTGTCAAAAGAGAATCCTTGTGGACCGATGGTATTTACCCCCAAAATAAATTCGTCTTCTATGTCGGCTACTAACACTGTGTGGTGTAATTTAATTCGTCCCATTTGAAGTTCAATATCTATTTCTCCAAGTACTTCAGCTGTCTCACCGGTAATCGTACGTAAAACTACATTATTCGATATGGGTAGGACTTCTATTCGATTTTTTCTGTTGGACCTTATCAAAGATACCGCAGCACCAGTGTCAACAGTAATTGTAATGGCTTTCCCGTTGATCTTTCCTTTAATAGTTAGACTGTCGGCGTGTTTTCCTAGGCTTTTTATGGGGACAATTCTGGGGGCTTTATCTTCTTTAGCCAACAACCTGCAAGTGGAAAATATCCTGATTTGATATTGAGGTCCTAGCGTCTCTGGATGGAGATCTAGACCATAGTTGTACTCGGTAGTCTCTTTTGAAATGCCCAGTTTTGCCACATCTATAGCACTGATCCTTTATCACTGTATAAATTTAAACATTCTAAATTACTCGTATAACATTATAACTAATAGATCTGAATGATTACCTAATACAACACGCGTTCTGCCCGCTATTTATATCCAGTCAATATTTCGGGAATACTCAGGACGGAGCGAGGCTTCTCTAAATTATCCTCGACCACACACAGCTCCCGAATCATCTCGGCCGACGATGACTCATACGAAAAAACGTAGACGAGACAAGGCTAGTCCTATAGGGTAGCACAAAAACATTCGGGTGGTCTTTAGCCGTGACAATACTATTACTAAAACTGAAATGGAAAAATACTATGTTTTGTCTATTGAATGTTTACATAATTTCGACACCTATATCTGAATTAAGACACGATTTTGTTTGAGTGCATCTAAATCCGTCACCCTAAAAATGTTTAAGTCATTTTTAAATTTCCACTAATTTTCTATTACAAATTGGATATTTAAAACATCTAGTTCAATGCAGCAAAACTAACCAAAACTAACCCAAGCAGCCACGTTTACCAAGAAAGCCAATACGGCGGGCTCTGATATCATTACGACAGAATCGACCATTCCTTCATCCTCGTCAATCGGACAACTGGGTGTCTCGTTCAACCACAACATATCTTGGCATAACTACGTTGCTAATATCGCAAAATCAGCCTCGAAGAAGCTTGTTTTTTTTTCGCAATAAAAAGCTTTATACATCGCAGCAGCTGATTTTGCTCTACGTGCTTAGAATATTGCTCACATCTGGGGTGCCGCATCTAAGTACGCCTTAAAACTGCTGGATTTCATTTAGAAAAGAGCTGTGTGTCTCGCCGGCGACCTGGAGTTTACCTCGAATATGGATAGTCTGGAACATTACAGACATGTGGCCGAGTATCCAGCAGCAGATATTCCCAGGATTTGGCCTGCATAATCCCGCCCCCAAAGAGACGGCAAGAGCGTACCCGTTCGTTGTACAATTGGAAACACCTAAAACGTTACTTTACAAGGACTCCTTTGTCTGGCGCACAGCAGCACTATAGAACTCACTCCCAGAACATCTTTTTCCTCCTAATTACAACCTACAACTATTCATGAACCCTGTCAATCAACATCTTTGCGTACACACCGCTCGTTGCGTGCCACAGGATTTCCCTTTAGTGTGTGTGCCAGTGCCATAAGAAAAACGTAGCGGCTGCAGTATTGATACCTGTTTTTAAACTTATAATGTGTAAATTTTTAAAATTTACACTTTTAAGTTTATAATAAAATTTATTTTATTTAAATTCTATCCTACCGACTCATTCTCTGAGTAAGCACCATTGCCCAGTGCTAGTAAACTTACATGATAACATTCATTTTATTCTCGAATTATATAAGGACTTTATCAGAATCTTCTCTTTGAGGCATAAGTACCTTCTCAGAAAGAAAAGAAATAATAATATTTAATGGATTTTATGATAAAGACGATTTTTGGAGCCGATTTATGTCCTATAAGCGCAAATTGCACAATATAACTCTGAGGAGATAAATAACGGAGCCTTCTTTTATTGCTTGTTAACCATTTATTACAATTTTAAATGTCTCTTTTCTACAATTTGGAGCCTAATTGCTTCAATCGTTCCGAACAAAATAACGTTTCATGGAAATAAGAAACTTAAGCCGATTCTGTAGGAACAGCTAAAAGCTTGTTAACGAGGGACGTTATTTTTATATTGCCGTCGAACATTTAATGCTTTAAAACTCAAATCGATTAATTTTTAATAATTCAAATGCTTAATAATTTAAAACTAGATTAAAACTAAATAAATTGCATACCATATTTAGCAGTAAATTAATATGCCACCAGCTTTGATCATTAATGGCTTTTCTATGATTTTATTTTTGATTATAATTTCACTGCTTCACTAAAAACCTCGTAATCTGATTACTTACGCATTTCGGCTGCAAATTACGATTTTATAATTTACAAATATAGAGAACTCACCAAAATAAAAAGGTATATATTCCCAAACTTTTTGAAGCCATGAGGACCAAAGACATTTAACTTAGAAATAAATGGTTGTTTGTTTTCACCCAACATAGAGTCACATTCTAAGGTCGATAGACGTAGCGTTGCCAAATTTAAAGTTTACCAGTTACTATAGGAATTGACCGAGGAAATAGCAAATAAACTAGTAAAAAAACGAGACACTAGACCTATAGATTTAATTTTGCGATGCTGTCACCATAATCACATACTCTTTTCATAATGAATTAAAACACTAAATAGCTATTTCCACGATTTTGATCCATGAAAACCCGGTTCTGAAGTTCCTACATGCTAATCTGACAATGCCGCTTCCCTTGGTTCCGCCTTGCTTTACTACCAAAATATTTATAGTATGTGTTTAGTCTATATTCGCTGGTATAAATATACGAACTCCTCGCTTAATAATGGACTGTATGTATTAATGATTATGTTATTACATTAAAAATAGAATTACTACGAACAAACGAAAAACAGTATGATGAACAACAATATGACCTCTGTCAAGTTATGACAAATTTTTTAACTGTCATAAAAAAACGATTATTTTTGTAATGTCATCTTGAAGTGCACTTTTTCAGGACAATTTTCTCGCGCACAACGTTGCACTAGCAGCATCCCACGACCATGCTCTAAAATTACATAGAGGACATAACATGCCGCCCTCTTTGAAAGCAACGTGTTTCAATATAGCATCAATCACTGTTACTGTTCTGCTCTATTGGTAAAACGCATACTTCCGACACCGCTCTCTTTATTAAACCCTTAGAAGTCTTTATTGTCATTACACGACATTTATTGTCATTACACGACATTTATTGTCACTGCCCAGATGAAGGGACATCACTTTACCGATGCGCCAATACAAAGGAGGTAGATTAGCCTCCTTCACTATAACCATAATACCAATTTTTATGTGGTCATTTGCCACAAGCCACTTGTTTTTCTGCTGCAGCTGGGTCAAGTAATCCTTGCTCCATTGACGCCAAAATCTTTGAACCATATGGGTTAACAAATCATACCTTTTTAGTCGGTTTATATTTGCATCTTGTAGATCCGTCTGAAGCAATGATGCAAGTGAGGTCCCGATTAGGAAGTGGCCGGGTGTAAGGATATTTAGTTCATCAGGACCTTCTGAGAGAGGAGTAAGGGGTCTCGAGTTTAGACATGACTCCACCTGAACAATGACTGTTTCATATTCCTCAAATGATAATTTTTGAATGCCTACCACCCTTGTAATATGATATTTGGCGGATTTTACTACAGATTCCCATATGCCACCAAAGTGCGACGAACGGGGGGGAATGAAATGCCAACGTATCCCTCTCTGGGCAAAATATTCCGAAAATGTTGACTGAGTATCAGTGCTACGCAAAAAAGCATAAAGATTTTTTAACGTAATTTGTCGCATTGTCGGAATAAATATTGGAACATAAACCCCTACGTCCAACAAACCTCTTAAAACAATTAAGAAAACCAGCTGCACTTAGGTCGTTTGCAATTTCAAGGTGAACCGCCTTAGTGGCCAAGCACACAAACGCACATAAGTAAGCTTTAACGATCCTAAAACTTCTTAGTTTGCTTACTTTTATGTCAAAAGGACCCGCGTAATCAATTCCACAATTAGTAAAAGGGCTGCTTGGAATAACCCTAGCCCTCGGTAAGTTCCCCATAATATTATTAAAATCCCTGGGCTTTATCCTATAACACTACTTTAAATATGTCTAACTATTCTTCTTCCTGCAAGAGGCCAATATTTTAATCTTAAGCTAGCAAGTAAAGCTTGAGGTCCCTGATGTAAGAATTTGTAATGTTCGTTTAATATAATAAGCTTCGTTAAAACATGTTTATTAGACAAAATAATTGGATGCTTTTCATGAAAACTCAAATTGGAACATTTTAATCTTCCACCTACTCTAAGAATTCCGTCATGCCCTAAAAAGGGTGTTAAGGAATTTAGCTTACTATTTTTTGGGATCATTCTATCTGCCTTTAGGCATTTTATTTCAACAGCAAATGATTGTTTCTGGGCCAATTTGATTATAGTTATAGATGGATACTCAAGTTCATCAACAGATAATGTGCCAGCTATTAACTTGTTTTTCAATCTAGAACTTTGCAAATTAGTGTTAATACGAAAACAATAAGCAACCACTCCTATCATCCTGAGGAAACCAGAAAATTTCTCAAAAATACTATAGTAAGAAGCCCCCAAAAATGCGCGCCGTTCAGGCAGATTCCCCAATTTGATCACCTTCCAGTTATCGAAATATTTATAATTTTGTGATAAGAACCTAGGACCTTCCCACCATATGTTACAGTCTTTCAGAGCGTTTGGATCAATCCCCCATGACGCCATTTTTTATACTTTTCCGTAAGCTTATGAATTTCTGAAGTCCCATTTCCTACAAACGTCTTCCATTCCACCGATTCGCCAGCCAACCAAGAAAGCACGAAGGTCGAATCTATCCAAAAATAAACTTCACTTGGAATAAATAGTAGTGTTTTCAGAACTTCAAATCCTAAGCTTGCAGCAAGTAACGCGCCACACAACTCTAACCTCGGCAATGATATAACTTTTAAAGGTGAAACTCGTGACTTTGAGCACAACAGTCTACAATGAATGGATCGTAAACTGTCTACTGACCGTGCGTAAATACAAGCACCACAAAACATGAAACTGAGTATCCACAGAATTACGTTCTATGACTCGCCTAGGTATTTGCAACGAATTTAAAGCGCTTATTTGAAGTTGAAAATCCTCCCAAGCAGTTTTAAGATCAGAACTAACCTCATCATCCCAATCTAACTTTAACCGCCATAACGCTTGCAAAATTAATTTTGCCCTGACTAAAACTGGTCCCACCATAACTAGAGGATCAAAAATTTGAGCCACTCTGGACAAGATTTTCCGTTTAGTAATCCGTTCTGAATTTAAATCTGACCCATCTGTGTTAACACAAAAACTTATACTGTCCTGCACGGAATTCCAGCATAGACCCAAAGTTTTGTGGTTTTCCCCGCCCTCGGCAATATAATGTTTAACTTTCATTCTGCAGTCACCCTCTAAAACCGCCTTTTCACTTGACATCCACTTCCGTAAAACCATTCCAGCTGACTCTAATATCTTACTAATTTCTAATTTAAGAGTTTTAGCCTCCGCCACAGTGTCAGCTCCTGCCAGTAGGTCATCCATGTAAAAATCCCTTAGAATTGCCCTGGAAGCAACTGGCAACTGATTGGCAAAATCATGTGCTAATTGCACTAAACACCTTACAGCTACAATTGAGGCCGGCCCTGTTCCACAAGTAACAGTATTTAGACGGTACACATTAACTGGTTGATCTGGATAAAAACACCATTAAATGCGCTGGAAATCTATTTGGTTCTCGTGAACTAATATCTGCCTGTACATTTTCTCGACGTCTCCTGAAATTACTACTTGATGATGCCTAATCCGAATCAAAATATTAAACAAGTCCTCCTGGAGTTTTGGCTCCACTAACAACTTATCATTCAACGAGACGCCACTGTCTGTTGCTGCACTAGCGTCAAAAACACTTCGCAGTTTGGTGGTTGAAGAAGTTTCTTTCAGCACTCCATGATGCGGCAAATAGTATATGTCCTTATTATTGCCTCCCATTAACTCAGAAGATTGGTCTAAAGAACCTACCTTCGACATATGACCCAAGTCAATATATGTTTTGATAAACTCATGATATTGTTCTCTAAATTTTTCATCCTTAATAAGACGTTTTTCTAAGTTATTAAACTTCTTTAAAGCTGTAGCCAACGAATTGCCTAGAACCTGGTAATTTTCTTTCATAGGTAGGGATACCACAAACCTATCATTGTCATCCCTTGATGTTGACTCGCGAAATATTTCTTCACATCTTATTTCTTCCTGACTAAATTTTGTCTCCACCGGAAATTCCTCTAATTCCCAAAATTTCTCTAGCTGAGCCTGAATACAGGTATTTGAACTAAAATGACAGACCTGCTTATTTCTAACTTCCCATTTTTTAAGTCCCACTGATCCTGCCACAACCCAATCAAATTTAGTTTTTTGCATTGTTGGTTTCCCATTTCCTAATGAAATCTGGCCGTCACATAATATATCAAAAAAAACCTCTGAGTCTAACAGCACATCTATTTTTCCAGAACAACCAAATTCAGTATCTGCCAAAACCAAATCCTTTGGCATATTTAAATTGTTTATATTGTCAACTAACATAAAATAATACAGTGGAAAGTTTGAACTTAACCTTGAATTGCAATTATAAATTGTTGTTAATTAAAGTATAAACTGTTATGATTAACCTTGTTGACAATTCAAAACAATACTCGAATTAGAGGTCAAAGTTTGGTATAAAAAGCTGTGCAGCAGCCCATACCGGCAGACTTTGATCTCCAGTGCGAACTACCGAAAGGGAAAAGCCCCTCTGGCAGATCAAAGCTCTCACTTTAAAAAAGACCTATCAGTGCGAACTACCGAAAGGGAAAAGCCCCTCTGATCAGGCACGTTCAAAAAAGACCTATCAGTGCGAACTACTGAAAGGGAAAAGCCCCTCTGATCAGGCACGCCTTAAAAGTGAATCAGTGAAAATTAATAACGCCATAAGGCAAAGTGCTATTTAAATTAACTACATATAAAAAGTAAACTACGTAACTAAATATTCAGCCAGACCAAATAATCTATCCGCCCGTCAATCTAATTGTAACAGCCCTTCAGGCTAGCTCTCCCTCTCTCTCGCTGTTGTTCGTGGTTAACATTTTCGCGAGGAATATCCCAGGGGACTTACGAGATATGCATTCCCGAATATTTTGGTAATACTTACAACCTTCTATACTCAACCTGAAGTTAATAAACCAAGCCTCCATCTTCTGAAAGAGCACAGCGCAACTACTGCAACGAAGTCAGGTCCATAGGCAACAAGCGGTAGGAGCGTATATGTGACAATATTTATAGAAAATTAAGGAATATTGTCAGATATTTTATTTATTACCAAGAAGGAAGCAGAAAAATTAAAATTTTGACACGTTGACTCGACTTTTGTGCTAACAAAATATTTAATATCAGTAGCACCTGCGCCGCCAATCCTAGAATAGTCATATTTATACGCTTTTGTGGAAGACCTAACTTATCATGCAAAGATTTTGTTATAAAACATGATTGTGAACCCGAATCCAACAATGCTCGAACAGAATGCAATTTTGCCTGACTATCAATAATTTTGATCGTAGCAGTAGATAGTAATATTTGTGATTTAATTGGCTCAGCCACTAATAAAGAGATACTTTTATTACCTTTATTTCCACCTGATGGTGTATTTTCGTTTACATTATTATCTAAACTATTCCCTGAATTATCGCCTTGCTTATTTATGTCTGCTGGATGTAACAAAAAATTATGCCTTTTGCTACAGTACTTGCATCCCTTATATGTGCAACTTTGAACCCTATGCCCGGGACGAAGACAATTCCAACATACCTTAGCCTTTTCAACCATTTCCCGCCTATTTACCAAAGACATTCTCATAAACATTTTACAAGCGTAGAGTGTGAGGTAACCCACATCTTTAAAATACTATTTCATTAGACCTGATACATTAATTTTTGAGACACCCTATATATGTGTATATTTTGAGACACCCCTTATACATGTAAAAGATAAGAACAAGTCATAAATTGAAGTCGAGTTTTTGCGAGTTTTTTTGGAGGAGATCCGAAAGGTATTGCTGGAGAACGAAAAATAGAGAGTCAGAAACCAGCGGGGTGTACGGTTTATTTTGGTGAATCGTTTTGCTTCTGTGTTGCAATATTATGTCATTACAAGTCGGTAAAGTGAAACTTATAATATTGTTATTAACATAATTTGTACCATTATATATTTATATATTTTATACTCATTGATAATTCATAATTGATGGTATTAACGTGTGTATATATTTTGATATTGTTATTAACATAATGTGCATAAATATTTCTTCTATTTTCATGAATAATACATATTTGATGGCATAACGTGTGTATATATTTTGATATTGTTATTAA
>MU185570.1:84406-100563 GCA_016904865.1 Pissodes strobi
GCATAAATATTTCTTCTCTTTTCATTGATAATTAATATTTGATTGCATAACATATGGATATATTTTGATATTGTTATTAACATAATTTGCATAAATATTTCTTCTATTTTCATTGATAATTAATATTTGATGGCATAACACGTGGATATATTTTGATATTGTTATTGACATAATTTGTACAATTATTATTTCTTTTATTCTCATTGATAATTCATATTTGACGGTGTATATTTAATGAAATCGTTTTATGCTGTGAACAACACTGCTTTAAATGAAAACAAAAATGTATTGTTTGCTGTCTTTTCGTGCTGGAATTTTGGTTTTAGTATGACTGTGATTGCAAGTAAGAGCTTTTGTGAAATTACTAACATTTTCCTACCCTGACGGGAGAATATCCTAGTTATAAATGTAATAATCATTCTAGAGATATTGGCCCTAATTTCAACTTTAGCTGAGTAGCCTCCGTATCCCAGGACCTCAGTACCCTCCAGCGGCGACTGGCTGACTAACACCCCTTTTCGGTAGTGTAGTGGTTATCACATCCGCGTCTGGCACGCGGGAGACTCGGGTTCGATTCCCGACCGAAGAGCTATCTCTTCAGTTTTAAATGTTTTGTTATAAGTGTGGAACTACAAATTGTGGTACGGGAGACAGTAATTCAATTAATTGTAATACTAATAGATTATACAGCATAATTCGGTTTAGGAATTGAGATCGAGGGTTTCTCTGCCGTACTCTTTCCCCTCGTGAATTCCAGGCTGACTCCGGCACGTTTTTCTTTAATAAATTAGGCGTATTAGGAATCTGTGGTTTCATTTACATGACGCACCTTTCCCTCAAGTTTCCCTAAATGTGTTCCGTTGAAGCGCATAATGAGTGAGTAGAATTGTGCAAGATATAATAATAACACAACGTAGGTATTGGTCCTCTTTTTAATCCATTTCTTTTTAATCTAATTTGACGATCATTGGCAAAGTAAAGGCAAACCACAATTTTACTTATCTGATTCAACTATGTTGAATCGACCCGGGTACGTTATACTACAAGTGGATGATATTCCTTACTTTTGGAAACGATACAACCAGAGTTTTCCGCAGCAAACAAAGATGACTTATATGTTTTACCCTTATTTTTCAAAAAATTATCTGAATTATTCAAAGTCACCCGTCTTTTGTCTAAGTCATCTAAAGATGATTTTTTAGCACTATCTGGTTGAATTAACTTGCACCTGTGAGACAATAAATCTAAAAACCAATTGTCAACATTTTGACCTATTGCTTTTAATCCCCTTATATTTTTTTCTTATTTCGTTTAAGAACTTAGTAAATTGCTCGTATGACTCTACTGACATTGAAGGTAATTCATATAAAGCCTCTAAATGGCTATAAGCAATAATTTTTTCATTTTCATAGGAATCCTTTAATAAATTCTAAGCATGTTAATAAAATATAATATAATATTATAAAAAAACGAATATCAGAACTCACGTGCTCGGATTTATTTTGCCTTACAATATTACTGCTCTGGTAACCTTCCACTGGGACTGGATTCCTTGTCGCCACTCCGCGCCGTCAGATTCGTCGCAGTTTCCGATGATTCCCAAATCCAATATGATTAAATACTTTGGCTAATGCTTGCCAGTGCCCAAAATCCAATAACAGTACAATAGCTTAAACCTGGGTACGAATTTTTATGTGCACAGCTTTCCAAACAGCCATAAACCGGCACAATCACAATGCTTTATTGCTTCTCTGTCCGATAACTTTCGAGAACCATTCGGTTCGATTGGACCAAAATGTTTGGTCTATATTCGCTTGCATAAATATACGAACTCCTCGCTTAATAATGGACTGTATGTATTAATTATTATGTTATTACATTAAAAATAGAATTACTACGAACAAACTGAGACGTAAAAACAATTTTGTCGCGCACAAAGTTGCACTATCAGCATCCCACGACCATGCACTAAAATTACATAGAGGACATAACAGTATGCGCGTAGTAAACTAAGTGCACCAATAGAATGAGAGCATTGAAGGTCGACGACACCAGACAGGAAATGAAACACAATAGTACAGTGGCAGAGATCAGACATTTCATCAATACCTTTGTATATTATATACCTAATGTACCCATATTTAAGATAAATAAAATATATGTTTTTAAGTAGGCCTTAATTAAACTTAGACAATTTACTGATTTAGCAAATCTAAATGTACCAATTACAGATAATTTGATTTATCTATTGCTGAATAAACTCCATAAATTACAAAAAATACTAAAACTAAACTAAACACTAAAATACTCATTTTAGTAGTATTTATAATGAAATGAAAATATATATTTAATAAGTACCTATCTAATAGAAGAAAATAGTTGTTACTTTTTGAATATATTAACAAGTTTTTTGTCATATCTGTATGTTTTTAAATAAAATTTGTGTGTGTCAGTTCGTTTTTTATTTGTCTCAAAAATAATGAAAACAAATTTATTTTTAGGCTAGCAGTGAGATTATTACATTTTTCTTTTATCCATTGAGAGTTGGAAAACCCTATTGTTGGGGAAACACCCCAACACGTGTAGAAACTATCGTTTTTCACCGTATAGTTTGGTGATAACACCCTGTATGCATGTAGAATGAATGAGCCATAATTAAACACAAAATAGATTTATTTCACCCCGGGTACAACCCAATTTGTACATTTAAATCAGCAAATGTCAAGTTCTTTAATGCTCCTTAGTCCAACCCTAGACGGATGATCCCTTAGTTCGAACCTGTACAGCAGTGCTGTCAATATAAGAGATTACAATAGAGCCAACTTTCACTAGTAATGGAAAACGTTTGTAATCGTTTTCAAGTTAATGTATGTTTGTCTCCGTCAAAATCAGTCTGTCAAATAAAGAAAGAAAACAGCTTCTACCCTTGTAATTTCAAATGAATTCGGCAAAGCGCCAAATCCCCACTTTTTATTTGATCGTGGCACCAGTAGCCGCTCGACGAAAGAAATTCAAGTTAGTGCTCTGCAAACTGCAAACCTGCAAACACTCTCCGTTGCTGGGTCGGTCGTGCCACCGAGCAGCAAGTGCCTCTTCGCGCCAAAAGGTCAAATTCCTTTTTGGGCAATTTCTCTTGTATGCACGAATATTAGAAAATATTGCGTGCACCTCAGTTATCTTTGTCCAAGGTTGGACAAAGACCTCCTTTTGAGCTTTTTAAAGCAATTCTTCGAAGTTAGAAGCGATAGCATCCCCGTTCCCGTTGGAAATTGGAACATAAAATGGCGGAAGGCAGACTAATATTCCTGGTCGAATTCCTGTAAAGCAAGGCAGGTAAAGCAGGCAAGTGGAAAGGTATGCTGTGTGAAAGTCGCTTAGTTTGAGAACGAAATATTAAAAGAAGAAAGATAAAAACTAATTTTCTAAATCAAACAATCAAGACGCTTCAGTAGACATTTTTAAATTTAAGAAACCTTTTGTAATTTTAGTTTTATACTGGAACGAATGATGAGTGATTGAAAGTTTTAGTCTAAGAATTGTATATATATTTTTTCTATTTAACAAAGAAAACATTGTTTGTTTATCTCCATTATATTTAAATGCAATTTACACCTGCATTATTAAATTATATCAATACCGAATACATGTTTCAGTTTCTCTCACCACCCTATGTTATACTGTTCATTAAAAGTGGTTAATTAAAATACCACACCCTTCTTTATGGTTTTAAGCAATAATAAAAGAATTTGTGTATCCCGACCACCTATATATCACAAAAGGTTTAAATCGGGCTATTTTTTACTTAAATATTTGCTGCTTAATAGTAGTCCTATTTAAATATTTCTTTTTATTTAAATATTTGCTGCTTAATAGTAGTCCTACGGCCCGCGTACATTTCGTCGCCTTCCACACAGAGTGTCGTAACTAACAAAAATTTAAAAAATTAGTGAAATATTGTTCAATTACTTCAAGAATCGTTTTTACCCTTTTCAGATCTAAATCTTGCATTATGGATGCTCTAGTTGTGTGGCAAGATGGAACAAAAAATGTTGTTCGAACAAATGAACTACGTTTAGTTGTGGGTAATAATATTATGGCAGGATCGAAAGTAAAAATGCGTTTCAAAGGTAAATGGTACTTTGGAGAAGTAACCGACGTGGAAGATAAGAGCGAAGAAGGGTCAACCGAACATCATTCCTGCAGCATGGAAAGCTCTTCTGATGAAGATCTTCCTCTTAGCGTGCTTCAGCAAAAAAATAATAATTCCAAAAAGTAATCTCAAGTTGACAAGAACAGGTGAAGAAGTTGCCGAAAACAGGAGGTCCAATTTCTCGGACGTAAATGAAGATATCTTATCGTGTAAACCGAGGTCTACACCTTCCCCAATGCATGACTCCGACGCTGACCCACCTTTCGGACAATGTGAAGTGCGTAAATGTAGGGATCAAGTTTTCAGCTCTTGCGAAATTTTGTGAAAAGCTTGTATGCTGGACTCATTTCATGTCAGATATGAAGCATTGTTGCCGTAAACGAATTTGGAAACACTTAACTGCCGAAGATGAAAGTGCATAGGACATAGAATTATTGGATAACGTTATATTCACTTCCATTGTGAAAAAACCTGAACACTACACAAGTGAAGGTGGTGAGAAAATATCGAGGCAAAAAAGGAAAAACGCCCTAATGTATATCGTGAAGCAAAGATATTGCGAAGCTTGGGAAAAGAATATAAAAGCCCTGTAACAAAAAAAAAAATTGTCCAAGCAAAAGAGCTTAAAAATCGATGCAATGGTGAAACCTGTAAAAAAATTGGCAAACTATGTAGCGAAATAAGTAATGAGCAGCGAGAAGTAATATTCAACCAATATTATGCCTTAAGTGATATTACAAGGCAACGAGAGTTTCTAGGCCGCCATATAGAAACAGCCAGGAAAACTAGTAAGAAGGAGCAATCCCGGAGAAGCTACAGTTTACGTTACTATCTGACGGTTGAAGGAAAAAGGAAGATCGTTTGCAAGAAACTGTTTTTAAGTACGTTCGATGTATCAGATCGGACTTGTCGAACTGCATTAGGTAAAGTTAGTGAATCGGGAATACTTGAAAAAGATAGACGTGGCAATAGGCATAGAAGTCAAGCAGAAATAGGACGAGAACTTCAGATGACAAAAAAAAATTCGGGACATATTGAAAGGTTTCCTAAGGTTGAATCACATTACTGCAGATCTTCCACTTCTAGGTTGTACCTTCACCCTGATTTATCTCCTCCAAAAATGTACGCTATGTTCCTACAAGAATTGGAGCAGACATCAGGATCAAAGCCCAGCTTTTCCACCTACCGGAGAATTTTCATGACAAAAAACCTTTCGTTTTTCCGCCCAAAAAAAGATATGTGTTCTTTATGTATGACGTATAAGCAAGCAGATGATGAAACAAAGGGAAAACTAAAAGAGAGATATGAAAAACACACTTTAGAGAAAGTCAAAGTAAGAGAACCAAAAGAAGAATCCAAAGCTCAAGCATGCAAAGATAAATCTATTTTATGTGCAGTTTTCGATCTGCAACAGGTGATCTATTTGCCAATTAGTCGAGAAAGTGCCATTTTTTATAAAAGTCGCCTGTCTAATTTTAATTTCACTTTTTATAATATAGCGACTAAAGAATGTCTATGTTTTCCTTGGAACGAGTCAATAAGTAAGAGGGGGGCCTCAGAAATATCTAGTTGTGTGTTTAAGAGTCTCGAGTATTATTCAGCACGAGGTATAAAATCTGTAATTCAGCGCATAGCGCAATAAGTACAGCTCTTTCACAAGTTGGTGACATTTTTATTCCCACCCAAGTTTTCCCTATATTCAAACTAGTCAGGCGAAAAAATCCTTCCAAAGTCATCCCGATGGGCTGGGCTGACTTTTTGTATTTTAAAAGTGTCTCACAATCATTACGAATTTTAACAGTCCGTCCCAGTAATGAAGGTAAAAAATTAAATCGGACCCATATTATGGAAATAATGGTGGACAAAAAAAGAACATATGAAAATATTTTTCAACAATAGCCACTTTGACGCAAGGTATGATTTCATCGAATTAAAACGATTGGAGAGTAAGGTAGCTAATATTAAAGTTGGCAATTTAACCAGTGCTCCACTGAAGATAACGAAGAAAAAATCCGAAGATCTTACTTCATTATGTAAAGGAGATACTCCTGTTATAAGGCTTCCTGAATTCAAAGACTTTTATTACAGTTTGCCTCACGAAAATTAGTTTGTACTTGTAAAGTTGTTTTTTTCTTTACTTACTTCTTACAGTGTATTATACCTATAAGTGTTCTAGTTTATACTCATGCTATTTTGTTAAAATATATCAACTTCTTAATTGAAAGTGTTTTATTGCCAACTGTCCTATCTGTAGGAAGTCGAAACACAAAATCACACAAACTGACGTAAGTGATAATTTTTCCAAAAATCTGAAAAACTAAATATTTTTTCAACAACTTTCATATGAAATTAATTTACATGAAAACATACTTTTCCGTGTATTAAAATCAAAAATTCACATTGAACCGTATTTCAGTAATTCCGGAAAACATTATACCTATTTTCGTTTTTTCGCTCTACTGTAAAATTTGTAAAATGTTAGTTACGCCACTCTGTGTGGAAGGCGACGATTTATGCAACGATTTAAGGAAGTTTCGTTATATCAACAATCGATTGTACCCCTATCATTGTAACGGGCTACGATTACATATGATGACACTTTTTCTGGACGAAATGGCGAAGGAGATTTAAATAAAAATCGACGTCGTGGGACGACAGTAGTTTGAACATATTTCTGGGGGGGGGGGGGGGGGAATAGGCAAAAATCATATTGTTTATTGAAATAGACTACAAAAATTATATAAACATCACAATAGTACTAGTATTGGGAAAGCATGGAACCTAATCCATTAAACTAGGTATTTTAAAGCAACAGCACACTTGTGTCTCTATATACGAATATTAAATGCACAGGCATTCATTTGAACGGTTATTTTTACCCACACGGTATATCGTTCCAGCTGAAACCACAAAGCTTAGTTGTATGTTGGTATTGTCTGCTTAGTTTTGCGTGTTGCCATTCTAAATGGGTAAAGGAACCCGTCGTCTAATCACTTGGCTTATTTTCATTATTTTAGTTAGATAATATAAGTTGACGGCCATCCTCTGGCTTCGACTTTGTTAATTATGACTCCTAACTGCTGATTCGAGATATTGTGGGCTTCTGGAATGTATTTTAGCCGTTCTTGGAGAGTGTGTCCAAAAGAAAACAATAGTTATATATTGGTTACAGATTGGCAGAGTACCTAGTTGGAATATAATGCGGTTATATTGTGAGATTATTTAGAGGCAGATGATGGTCATTCTGTAGCAATTTTCTCGTTGATTTATACTTGATAATCTATTGTTTTACTTCCGTGATTTATCTGACTATTTTCTTTTTGGGAATGAAACATTGACGTATGTTAGAAGTATGACATGTCACTTTCGGATTCGGACCATAGACTCATAGACGATCGGTGGAAGCCGCGTCGGATCCGTCATTCGATATCGACTAATTCGCATTGCTTTTACTGTAGGATTAAGTTATCATACGCTCGAATTTGCTGATTGTATTGGATGGTATCAATGTTTGGCACTCTAGGCTTGTATATTGACGGAGTATTCCACTAATTATCCGTTATTAAAGTTCTATAATATTTCTGCTCGGAGTGGATCTGTGGGTGTAATTTTGGCGGACAGCTTTCTGGACTGGTTAATGCCTTATTTGGCGTAATGCTATTAGTGGCGTGTGTTGATTGTAATTTTGGACTGCCCCATAACGCGTGGGTTATGTATTCCCACTAAGCATTTAAAAAGTAGGTTCTAACTGATTCAAATCATTTCAATAGTGAGTCACTTCATCGCTTGATTTGGCGAATCCGGTAGTATGACGTCATAACTTACTAGTACTTTGTCACAAATAGGGACGCTAGCAACTAGCATGTAATTGGTTTTGTTTGATCAACCATATTTTCAAGCTGCCACATTCGTTTTTCCTCGTTTATTACATGCTCTACACCAAAGACATTTAACCTGAAGAGACGGGACAAATGGTTCTTTGTTTTCCCCCAACATTGAGGCACATTCTATGGTCGATAGATATAGCGTTGTCAAATTTTAAGTTTACGAGTTACTGTACATACTTTTTTCATATTAAATTATAACACTAAATACTTATTTTCCCCATTTTTGATTCATCAAAAACCGGTTCTGAAGTTCTTACATGTCAATTTGGCAATGCCGCTTCCCTTGGTTCCGCCTTGTTTTACCCCCAAAATATTTATAGTATGCATGTAGTAAAGTAACTGCACCAATAGATTGAGAGCATTGGAGGTCGACGACCGACGGCTCTTCCCCATTCGAAGTATACTAACTTGATAACGTTTCAAAACCAGTGAAGGCACTGCTGTTAATATGTTTATCTATTTAATTATATTATATACCTACCTAATACGGGTACTTAATACAATAGCTTTATAGAAATACCCTAACAATTTACTGGTTTAGCAAATCTAAATAAACCAATTACAATTTTGCCAATACTCTAGATTTAATCTTTTTTTCTAGATATACCAGTTTATTTAGGAGATTTTTTTTCGGTGATAGTAGCATTTATAATGAAATGAAAATATATTTTTAATAGGTATTTAATAGAAGAAAATAGTTATTAAGCTACTTTTTGAATATGTCATTAACCAGATACTTGTCATATTTGTATGTTTTTAAATAAAATTTGTATGCTTCAGTTCCTTTTTATTTGTCTCAAAAATAATGATAAGCAATTTATTTTTAGGATAGCAGTGGTATGATTTAATTTTTCGTTTAACCATTGAGAGCAGAAAAACTCTATGTGTCACAAAAACGTTTAAATCTGGATAAACTTGCGGATTTTTGGTATCTCATAAATTTCGTGTTCAAATTTGAAATTATTCAGGAAATAAGTTTTCGGAAATTTTATTTCATTATCAGCTGCTGAATAGTATATTATGCAATGACCATTCATTGCAAATGTAAGTTGAATATACTTTTTTCTACTACCGTGCGTAAAATACTCACTTTACGCACTCTCTAAGATTCGTAAAATAGGCCTTTTTAATGTGCAGTGCGTAAAGTAAGGTATTTTACGCACTAGTGCGTAAAGTAACGCTGACATATTTTTTGACGTTTACTGACATATTTTTTGACGTTTAGGGCAGTGCGTAAAATAATATATTTTACGCACTAGTGCGTAAGATAATTTATTTTACGCACTAGTGCCTAAAGTAATATAACATTATTTTTTTTTTCATATATTTTTCGATAGTAGAAAAAATTTTGTATGCTACTCAGGTGTAAAGTACCCTTTTTTTATTCATGGGATTGTCAATATTCCCATTCATAAAAAAATATTCACTTTACACACTTGTTGCATAAATAACTATTTTCTACGACTGCCCTGAAAATAGACAAAAACGCACTAACAACTGCTCTTGAAAACTGGACAACTCAAACACGCGTGTGCAAAGTATACTTTTCACACGCTTATTCGGGTATTTAGATTAAAGGGCTTCGTCTCCGTTTTAGAGCTTCGCCCTCAAAGATCCCATTACCAGATCACTAAAAAAAGGGGCCCAATTATAGGGCTTCACCCCCCGGGAGCACCTTTTTGCAAAACTGTAGAAAATGGAACTCTTATACCAGGGGCCCCCTTTTAAGACTTGGGGCCCCATTTTAGGGCTTCGCCCCCGGGGCTCCATTGCTAAATCTGAAAAAAAAATGGGACTCCCGAACCATTGGCCCCATTCTAGGGTTTCGCCCCCCTGGGGCCCCATTTTAGGGCTTCGCCATTGGAGCCTCTTTTTCAAAATATTTGGAAAATAGGAACCCCACTCCGGTGGCCCCATTTTAGGACTGTGCCCCTAGTTATAGTTTAGCGAGAATCTCTTACTCACGTAGCTTCTTTCATTAGGAATAAAATTTTCTGATAAATCAATAATAAAAATGTTTCCCATGTAATTTTCTACCACACTCCAGTGGGGCACCCTGTATGTAGCAGTCGTAGAAAAAGTATAGTGTGCTACACGTGCTATAAAGACTTTTTACACTCATGAGACTTTATGACACTTGCTTACGGCTCGTGTCACCAAACTGTCTCATTCGTGTGAAAAGTCTTATTTTCAGCACTTGTCGCACAATATACTATTTCTATTTTGGTATCATAAAGAAGTCTTTTCGATACGCAAAGTACTGTCGAAAAGAAGCTCTTTTCGACTCTATTTTTGATGACTGGTTATTATGATAATAACAAAATTGTGCAATGTCAAAGCTCACTAGCAAAAATTTCGACACCGTTTTGAATGGGATTCCTAATAATACAGACGTCAAAAGTGACAAGATGGCCGTCCAACTTTGATCGCGACTTGAATAAATAAATGTTTTTCATTAAAAAACGTGCAAAATAGCACTCTACGCTCAGTTTTGTTTGGTTTCAAATGGACGTTTTAAAGCCTGAATTTGTGCGACCCGACGCGACGTGTAGCTTTTTTGTATTTCGTGAGTGATTTCCTATAAATATTTTTTATAAACTTTATATCAAAGTAACGATGGTCTTGCGGTGTGAGGTATGCAAAATCTCCAGCTATTATCATCCGAACCTGAGTTTCCACAAGTAAGTAAAAGTAAATGAAACACAGTAGTACAGTGGGCACCATTTTGTGATGTGATTAATTAATATTTTATAATACTTACCTATGTATGTGATATTAATGGATAATCTGATATGTTTGCAGTCATTTACCAACCTCTATTAAATCATTTTTGAAGTGAATACTTCTTTGGTTTCATGGCAGTGGTTTTGCAAGGACACGGAAAAATTTCGTGACACAGCAAAATAACTATTTTGTGTTAACTAACCTTCAGAACCCATATCTAACCCAAACTAACTCAATCTAACCCTAAAATAAAACATAAATATATTTTAAATAATGCACCCGAATAAATACCATCATTTCAAATTAAACGTATTTACTTTATTGAAATTATTATTATGATGGACTCACATTTTCAAAGTCTACGTCTATGAACTGTCCTTGCTTTCGTTCATGCGGGGGCGGGCAATACTACATTTAGTAGTGGGAACGAAGTTTGACAAAAGTTTGTACACCATACATAAAAATATAAGGAGGCGGGACAATCGTTTTGTTGATATTTTTGCAAGATTTCGGATTTTTATGAATGAGTTGTCGGGTCTCTTTAGGTAAAATGTTTTTGCTCTACACATATGCGCAATTTATCTCAATCAGCATGTTTAATAGCTTCGTGAAAGAGTACCTCAACATCCTTCATTTTGTAGGTAGTATTTCTGGTGGCAAAATATTTTTTACTTGTGTCCAAACTAACTCTATGGGATTTAGCTCACAATGGTAGGGCAAAAGTCAAAGTACAACATTTGCTTTATTCAAAACCTCCTTTTTGACCATTTCTTCTTCGAAATGGATTTTTTTTCAAAAGCCACTGTTTTATGTCCGCTTTTCGCCAAGCACTTCTTGGCACTTTTTTTATTTTTCTGTAATGGTAGGTTGCATTATCAAGCACTATAATAGATCCTAGGGTATTAGATCTAACATTTGCTGAAAATATTCTTCAAATGCATCTGCATACATGTCTTCATTAATCATCTCCAGTGTGTTTTGACTTAGATGTTCACAGGCCTCCTTCTATGAACTCATTTAGACTACCAATATGGACCACAATTAATATGCCATACTCCCCCCCCCCCCTTTCGGCAGGGGAGCGGGAAAAAGAAAATACCGAAATAATTAATATCAGGAGAACGAGAAGAGCTACGGGGTCGAAATTTTTATGTTGACCATATGGGGGGACCGAGGTTCTAATATAAGGGAGGATTTTGGGAAAAAAAATGCCGATATCTCTGCAACGGCGCCTCGGATTGAAAGTCTGACATGCGATGACCCCCACGGGTTCCTCAGTGGGGGGGGGGAATTATACCCCCACCTCCCCAAATACACAAAAATGATCGGGAGAAAAAACTGAAAAACGTAAAAAATTGCTCGGAAAGTTAATAAAAGTATTATAAAAGGAAATAAGAAAAAATAATAAAAAAAAAATTAGAGAATCGCGGTTTTTGAGTGAAAAAAGGCGAATGAGTTCAGCTACGAGGTCGGTGATGGCAAAAATTGGAAGAAAAAAACAGCTTTATGAAAAAAAATCGAAAAAAATGTGCAGATAATTAATAAAATTGTTATAAAATGAAATACGAAACAAAAGTAATAAATAAATTCAAAAGATTGTTCGGAAAGTTAATAAACGTGTTACAAAACCAAATATAAAAAAAAATGAAAACAAAATAAAAAATTGTACGGAAAGTTAATAAAAGTATTATAAAACGGAACAAAGAAAATAAATTAATAAAAAAGAAGCTAGAAAAACGCGGTTTTCGGCGAAAATAAAGTTGAAAAATAAATAAAAAAACAGTGATGTTTTAAAATATGAAATATTTAAAAAATGGAGAACTGTCAGAATTTCACATTTCAAGAAATATTTTTAAATTAAAACTTTTTTATTTCCCACTTTTTGATATCATTCGAAATAAACTTTTTGGGTGGGTGCCGAAATATGCGGGAAAACCTTACATACAATATATTATATTATATTATTATGTTTACCTTACAAATGTTTGCCTTTATCTAAATCTCCATTTACAATTTTTGAGAAAGTAGGGCCTCTTCGGCTCTGGCTCCAGGGTGTAAACAGCAGAAGTGCAAGTTTAGTGACCCTAACGAGACTGAAATACCTAAAAGAAAACGGTGGACGTTTCGAGCAACAAATCTACCCCCGTTGTCAAGACCGAACCAATCTAAAAAAGAAAATTGTTAGTAAATGCAAATAACAGTAAAAACCTCGTCCAAAACTGTCAAGTTTTGAATTGACTTTGACAAGATGACAATAATAATGTCATATCGTATAATTACTGTTTACTGGTGTCTGTACTCTTTACACCCTGGAACCAAAGCCGAAGAGGTTCCACTTTCCCGAAAATTGTAAATAGAGGTGGGCCAATGTAAACATGAATCCTCCACAACAATATAGAAAATATTTATATTATATCTTATCATTAATATCAGAAATACGTCATTAGGCATAAAAACTAAGCATTTTAGAAATTATGGATCAACAATTATCTTTTACTTAATATCGATTAGTAAACAAACTTAAATAAAAAGTTATATAATATACGTCGTCCTCCGCTCCGTTCTGGTAATTCAACAAGAGAAACTAACCCATCTAACCCAGTTGGATCCAAAAAACAATTTTATACCTTTTTTGCGTCTAATATGTGTGGTTAATATCGATAATTAAGGGTTTTAGCAATTATCCATAATTTCTAAATTGCATAGGATTTATACATAATAAGGTATTGTGGATATTAGCAGTAACATATCTGTAAATATTAAATACAAACTCTCATACTATTTACATAGTATCTGATAAATACAAGATAATTAATACAAAATAATGCGAATACCCACCTGTTTACGAAATTTGGAAAAAGTGTAATACGAACCTGGAGTTTCCCTTTTAAAAATGACCGACGGTAAAGGAATTGGTCTGAAAGACATCAAGGACGGCATTTCAGAGAGAATATTCTGATTGCTTTTTCTTCTGTAGTATGACACTAACTTTTTATTTAACCAGAGGTTCAATTTATCAGGGATTTTTTAACCTCTGGTTAAATCTAAAGTTAGTGTCATACGATAGCTTATGAAAAACCAATATATGAAAGTGCAAACCGTTTTGTTTTATCTTTAGGCGTTTAGATTTTACAAGCTGTCAAACTTGGTAAATGGTCGATTTTCAACTGTCAATATTTCAAAAACGGTTAGAGATTTTTGACATTTGACAGGCATTTTTTTCTTTTGACATTTCTAAAAGATAATATATAAAAAACCACACAACTTTTGAATTTGAGTTTTTTTTGTATTACCTGTAATTACGGCTGCAGGTGGGTGTCAAAATGTAATGAATAACCCTGTAAATATTTTAAAAGAAAAATCTTCAAAACTCGAGACACTGATGTGTAAACATATCCTAAATCGAGATCATCGACATGAAAGTCTAATGCCACCTTAGGCCACGTGACATCAGAATATAGGCAACCACTTATTTGGAATTGGTTGCCTGACGTTAGAAAGAACACGTCTTACAGTAACGGTTACAGACAGCCTGCAAAAACACATTCCCGTCACAGATACCGCCTGACGTGCGTTACATTTGTAAGGCTTACATTAGATTGACTAATATTACACTTCACACATAGCCCTCCGCTCGCTTCGCTCGCTACGGGGGCGCAGCGAACAAAATCTAACCAAAATTAATCCAAGGAATGCCCAAAATCATGAAAAAAACTTTTTACAAATATAACCTCAAGGAATTAAAAAAATAGGATTAATACTAATCGTAAAAATCAAGATGAGCGAAGCCGCGGGTAAACGCTAAAAGGTCCCATGTTCTTTACTATACTCTTGACAATATATGTACAAAATTTCATGATGATCGGAATAGTTTATGCGTGAAAGCGTAAGAAACAAACAAACAAACACATTCGCATTTATATTATTAGTTAGGATTCTTTAATAATACTTACTGGCAGCTTTGGAGTGGATTAAATCACTGCACAAATTTGACACGAAAATCTACAAAGCTTATTCTTTTAGCAGCTACTCATCTTGGGCCGACATCCTTTGATTTGGGAAAGTCAATAACAAAATTTTGCAAATTTTAGAAGATGGCTATGACACAATATTGCTTTAAACGTCTGGGTACCTAAACAGTACTTTTGACATTCCGTTTAATTTAAAATATGCATTTTTATCATCTAAAATCTGGTTTAAAACGAATATAAATGGTAAAATTGTATAAAAATCTGAAAATTCGGAGTTTTTTAGGACAATAGCCGTGGCTTCGGACGAATTTGTCGTGGGTTTTGAAGCGAAAATTCATTTTAAATTCAACCGTCCATTAAAAAAACCAAACTTTGCAAATTATAGAAGAGGGCCATGACTGAATATTGTTTTGTGAGGGGTTTCTCGTTAGGCGCTTCTTTGCTTCTGCATATTATGCTATTTCTTCTGCATGTCATGCTATTGGACTGCCTAGTTTAACCATTGCGTCATCCAATGGTTGATTCTCGGGCGCCACCGCATCTGGATTATAGTGGTAGAGGGCCCACTCTGCGCCGGGTTGCTTTTAGACAGTGGAGAAACGGCGAACCAGGGGTCAATCTAGAATTTTTGCGTGGTTGCCGGCTGCTTTCAGAAATTCACTTGCTTAACTTACTTAATACTAGCAGGAAGGGATTTAGAAAGAAAACACACAATTTCAACAATAAACCTAATACAGCATTATTTGCCAACTGGAAATATAAAGAATGGTGACTTCAAAACCCTGGTAACCTATGCTAACCTAGCATTGCAACGAAAGAATTATTCTTTACTAATCCAACCTACCTAAACTGAGGTTAACCTAAACTATCAATTCTTAACTAAAAAGTTACTCTAATGCGACTTATGCTTAACCCAAAAGATAAAGAAATGAAAATAGAATATTGCCAGAGGGGGGGTATGGTATGCAAAACGTAACGGAATGACATTGACATTGAGAAGAGAAACAGAGCCGCTTTATCAACTGTTAAGGAACGGTACTACTACGACGAAGCTACTTGGATTACGGTATCCACGAGTCCACGGACAGGTACTCGACTGACGGTCCAACGTAGCTCCTCTGACTTGGTCCTGACGGGTATGGATATACGCGGCCTGATGCTGCGGAAACATGCGATGATAGCGTTAAGGTTCGGATCATAACAAAAATAAGGATGACGACGATACATAGGATACGGTGCGACATTAATAAATGGCCTGACGGGGCTTCCTGCATACATGAAAAATAAATTCCGGATTGCGCGTGCGCGGATACGTCATTGCTTTCCGGTCGTGCTTCGCTACTACGATTTTACGCCGTCGTGGAGGCGGTAGGCTATACTAGTTAAGGAACGGGGTAGGTAGACTGAGTGTGAGAGAGAGCTTGT
>MU185571.1:0-25170 GCA_016904865.1 Pissodes strobi
CTGCAAATAGTACATTGATGGCTTAATAATAAATATTGCATGGTATTTATCCATATTATTTATCAAAAATGTTAAGTAACTATTCAAAAAAAACTGTATCATTGCCCTGTATACTACAAATTAGTTGACATTTAATGCGCTTTTCGCTCTTTTCAATATGCCGGGTAATAAATACTGGTATAAAGTTTTTTCACATTTAGAATTAAAGTTTTTCGTTTTTTGAGACACCCTGTACAACATTAAAAAGAAATTCTTATGTCAATCTTAATAATTTTGAAAGCAAAACTTTTTATAAAGAATAACTTTTTTTTGAAAAATTGATAATAAAGAAGTTTTCCATTTGGCAAGCAAATCCACGCACACGCTGTATATCATATCTGCGTATTTTAATATTTTATTGCAAAATGGTATAATCCCGGTGGCCTGCCAAAAGTAGATTCTATAACAGTCAATTAATTGCCAAAGTAAAGTTAGTGTTATGTTTATACATTCTTATGATAGCTAATGCAAAATGTTGTTAGGTCTTTGTGAAGATGGCAACCCAATGGAGATTGAAGAATCTGATAGAGTAGACTCGCTTAAACTGTGGAGTGGTAGGGAAGCCAGAGTCATGCATTCTATAATCAACTGCGCGATCTCTCTTAAGGATTATGAACTAGCGATGGAATTGTTAGGACAACTATGTGAAAGGTAAATAGAAATACAACTGCCCATGGAAACAACACTTCCACGTCGCATTATTAATGTTCCCATCAGGTGTTATAACAAAAACTACTATTAATTCACTGAATTTGTTGACCATAAAAATGCTGAAGACGATACATTATACGAAATTTTTAATTTAAATTGCCCCATCATACTCCATATTGATCATTTGGCCACTTTAACACATACAAAATTAAGGAAAATACGCGGAACGATACTACTCACTGACGTTGAATAAGTTAAATAATCTGAATTTCGTGAAACAACATTTTTCTTTCTTTTGTAGAGATAGTGCCCCAAAACATGCACTTTTATCAGCCTTAGGACGTCTGCATCTGCAACTGGGGAATATCTCAGGTAAATCCTTATATACATATCTGTTTTACACTCAAATTTAAATATGCGCATTGGTTTAGGTTCGATTTAGTTTTTGGTTCTTTATTTACTGTAACCTAATTAAACACATGAAACATATATTTAAGAATCGATGATGTACCAAATTCTGAGATGAACACTTCTCGATATTAATTTTAGCTCTCTTGTAAGTATGATTAAAATACCTTATAATATGGTTATTTTTGCTGCGAATAGTATTTTTGTTAGTATGTTACTAAGGAGTCTCTCTCCTCATGAAATAAGTTTGTGCCTCCCTGTAGAAACTTTATATATTTCCTCTCCTTTTCTACTATTAAGATACATACATAAGCCTGAGCGTTGCTTCACCCAATAATGTAACCTTGTTGAATTACGCTTCGGGTATCGACCGGTCAACACTCCGCCTACTGAGGAGGCTCCGACCATGAAATAAGGTTTGTATAACATTGATACATTTAGTATGTAACCTTCAGCTTTTATTCCCCACTTAAACACTTATTATAAAACTAGCAGCCTAGGGTTCTCCACTTTAATTCAAAATTTGTAAAGTTATATTATGGTTAATACCAGAAAAAGAGAGTGGTTGCAAAAAGCAAGTGGTGAATAAAATTAAAGTAGAAAAGAAAAATCAAATAGAAGACCAGTGTGTAGAAAAACAATGTATAGAAAATGAGTGTTATATTTTCTTCAAATTAATGGAAAAGGTAGAAATTTGTGTTCCAAAGTCTTGCGATCATAAGTGCTGCTTTCAATGTTTGGCAGAGCAGACAGTCAGGAAAGAAATTTGTGCAGTTTGAGAAGATATTTTAATGCAAAGTTTCGAGTGTATATTTGAATAATCTTTATTAGAAGTAAAAAAATACCTTCATAATTAAAGAAAGTCTTAAAATTGAACCAATATAAAATGGAAGATATTGTGGATAGATTAAACTTCGAGAGAGTTTTGGAAATTATAAATTTTGATGATTTGGTTCCAATAGACATTGGAAGATTCGACTTCATTGGTGGCCATGATGTAAATAATTTCATGGAAACTCAAGCAGAATCATCCAATCCAGACGAACTAGAAATGGATCAAGAAGATGAATATGCAGATGGAAATGTGGTGTTTCTGGAAATCTTCAATGAGGTTGGCTTTGTTGCCCGAGTGTTTTGTATAACTCAAAGTTATGCAATTGTAGAAACATTTCCTGATAGAGAGAAGCACATATTATGTTATTTTTGTTTTTGCCTTCACGAACATTTTATGCAAAATTCTATTCATAAACATATTAATACGCATTATAAGAGGAAAATGTAATATTCAATCAATGACTTGAAGTGTGTAATTTGTTCAAGATCAGTATATCATATAACCATACCAAACGCTTGTGTATATTGTAATGTTACAAATAGAGTTTTTGAGATTGATGCAAACACTCATATTCCTATAGTACCGTATTAGATAAAGCTATTTTAATCTTTTTTGTAAACTATAAAAAATAACTAACTTTACAAATATTGGATTCCATTTAACTACTATTTAAACGGTTATAGTAGTTATTTCAAAGTCAACAATAAAATTTCGCAGAATAATTTAAATATTTTTTTTTATTTATCCATTAAAGACAACCTAACCTAACTTACAAAATTGAATGTGAACGATTATATTTCTATATTAACATATTATATCAAGCTATTTAAATATTTTTTGCATTAACTATAAAAAGTAACTACCTACTAGTGAATATGTTTATTACTGCTTACGATATGCACATTTGGTTTAATACTTCAAATAGAAGAACACTCATATTCCTATAGTACCGTATTAGATAAAGCTATTTTAATCTATATTGTATTAATTATAAAAAAATAACTACAAATTTTGAATTTTTTTTTAACTACTATTTAAAATGTTATAGTAGTTATTTGATAAACAACAATAAAATTTCACAGAATAATTTAAATATTTTTTATTTATCCATTAGACAACCTAACTTACAAAATTGAATCTAAACGATTATATTTCTATATTAACATATTATATAAAGCTATTTAAATCTTTTTTGCATTAACTATAAAAAGTAACTACCTACTAGTCAATATGTTAATTATTGCTTACGATATGCACATTTGTTTCAATACTTAAACTAGAAGAACACGCATATTCCTATAGTACCGTATTAGATAAAGTTATTTTTTCTCTTTTGTATTAACTATAAAAAAATTACTTTACAAATATTGAATTTCATTTAACTCTTATTTAAAATGTTATAGTAGTTATTTGAAAAACAACAATAAAATTTCACAGAATAATTTAAATATTGGTTATTTGTCCATTAAAGACAACCAAACTTACAAAATTGAATGTGAACGATTATATTTCTATATTAACATATTAGATAAAGCTATTTGAATCTTTCTGCATTAACTATAAAAAGTAACTATCTACTAGTGCATATGTAAATTACTGCTTACGATATGCACAATTGGCTCAATACTTCAAATAGATACAAGATTTGATTATCTCATATTGATTGATAAAAATATTTATTTATTTAGTACTTACATGCACACCACAGAGCAAAGCTCCAACTGGTACAAAAAGAGTTAAAAACAATTAATCGTAGGACATTATATAAAACATTTGCAACACTTAACATTCAATACATATTCGATAATAAAACGTGTAAAAAGAAGAATAAAAAAAAGTTCAAGACACAATTCAGTGAGTTGAGACTTATGTTAAAAATATCTAGGTGGTTAAACTTGTCGTTGTACATTGTAACCATTCGATCCACAAATGCTCTTTGTCCGTAGTTGGTTCGGTGATAATGTTGGTGGAACAGTTGTTGGTGTCTTAAAGTTCTCGCTGGTATCTTGAGGTATAGGAGTCTCAGTAAATTGGCACAATCAATCTTCCCGTTGATCAGTTTATGAAGAAAAAACAGAAGCTGGTTCTCTCGTCTAGCTTGCAGCGATTTAAGACCCCAGAGCAGGAGTCTAGTGTCATAGAACAAATCGCGATAGGGGAAACGATGTTTATACAATAAATATTTAACAAATTTATTCTGCACCCTTTCGAGCCTAGATATGTGACACTGGTACTGCGGGGACCAAATGGTGCTGCAGTATTCAAGTATACTGCGGACTAGAGAGTTGTAAAGTGTCGTAATTGCCCTGGTGTCCGTCATCAGTGCAGTGTTCCTCTATATAAATCCAAGCAGCCGCAAGCCTCTCGAAACTATTTGATCCACATGTAAAGTGAATGACAGATCTTTGTCAAACAACACCCCTAGATCATTAAAGACAGTTACCAATTCCAGAGTCTCACTATCGATGGTGTAATTGTGGTCAATTTGGTTCATCCCCTTGTAAAAGCTCATTTTTTTACATTTCTTGACATTTAGTTTTAGGCAGTTTTTCTTGCACCATAAAACCAGGCGCTCCAGATCTTGTTGGAGTCCGATGGACGATGTTTCCGCAATATTATAAAATTTTAGGTCGTCGGCGTACATAAGAAAGTCTGATTCTTCAAAACATGACGAGATGTCGTTGACAAAATAGGGAAAACAGAACTGGACCAATGTGGGACCCCTGAGGCACACCCGACAACACCTGGATCTCCTTAGATGTAGCCTCGCCCATGAGTACACGCTGCCGACGATCCGATAGGTAGCTTGCAACCCAGTTCAAGTAGTGAGAGCCGATTCCAATCTTTCAGATTAGCTCATGGCAAACACTATCGAACGCCTTAGATATGTCCGTGTATATAACATCGACTTGCTTTCCCATCTCCAGACTGGTAACTAGGAAATTTTGATACACCGCTAGGTTGGAATTTGCTGAACGCCCCTGGAAAAAACCGTGCTGATTTTCGGTTATATAGTTTTTGTACGTACGGAAGATCTCATCTGTCAGAATTGATTCCAAAAACTTCGGCAACGTGGATAGCATTGATACACCTCTGTAATTACCGATTTCGGTCCTATCACCGGACTTGTAAATGGGAAAAAGGGTGGAATGCTTCCAGAAAGTTGGGAAAACTCCTTTGTTGAATGTTTTTTGGAAGATGGTGCAGATTGGTGCAGCAAGCGACTGCGAACAACGATTTAAAAAGATAGGTGGAATTCCATCTGGGCCGGCGTTTTTACTGCAGTCAAGCTCCTTGAGCTTCGATGTAACTTCGACTATGGTGAACTGATGCTGGAGTAGCGTGCTGCCCTGCACAATACTCTCGTGTATTTCAGGATCCACAGTAATCCCGGTGTGATCGGAATAACTTGATTGGAAGTGAGCGGCGAAGGCATTTGCTATTTCTTGAGGACTTTCGAGGAAATTGCCATCGTTTTGCATTCTTTTGGGTATGCCAGAATCCTTTTTCAATGAGTTTATAAAACCCCAGAAGTGTTTTATATTTTCCGGAATCATATATTCTGCGGCTGCGATGTGCGAGGCGTAACAAAGCTCAATGTGAAACTTGGTTTCCCGGCGAACACTTGAGTATATCTGATAGTCACACTCACTTCCAGAGCTCTTGTATCTTCGATATAGTTTATTCTTATGAGCTATCATCTTTTTTAAAGCAGGAGAGTACCATTTTGGGAATTTGCCACTGGTTACTATTTTGGTTGGAACGTGTGTGTCGATCGCTTCTTGCAGAATGTCGTATCTTCCTGGCTATCAAGGAATGACCAGTCGGCGTTGTTCAGGAAGAGATTTACTTTTCGGTAATCAGCCATTGGAAACTGGTGCAAAGTGATGTTAATCTTATTGTCTATAAACTGCAACGTGTGGCTATCAAAGAGGAATTCTAGAGAGGGATGGTGTTCGTCACATTGTACTAGTGAGAATTCGCTTTTGGATATTTTCGAGTATCTTATATCGCTGACAAATACTAAGTCCAAAATTCTACCCAGTGCATTCGAAATATTGTTGCGTTGCTGGAGCTCCAAGAAGTACATACAGTCGATCACGGCTTCCTCTATGGGATTACGGATACCCGTTGGAGTCAAATAGCCTTCTTCTTCGAGCCATCTCACGCCAGGCAGGTTGAAGTCGCCGAATATGAAAAAATTGGCGTTGTATTTGCTGGCTACGCTTTCACAGCTGTTTGTAAAGTGAATATAAGCGTCGAGGGCTGATCCAGGAGGGAAGTAAACACAGCAAAGAATTTCCTTGCTGCTACCAAAGTTTGTTTCTACCCAAACGCTCTCATAGTCAAGGCTCTTGAAAGCGGAAACTGTTCTCGAGTGGTACTCCGACTTGATGGCGATAAGGACGCCACCGCCTCGGCTGCAGTCCAGTTGGTCATAGTCGCGATCGCAGCGAAACACTGAGTAATTTTCAGTGAAAAACTCTGATGAAAAGTGATCCCCGGAGAGCCACGTCTCCGTAAGCATGATTCAATCATAATCGCTGTTACCAACGGACATCATAAATTGCGGTGCTTTGGTGCGCATTCCCCGAACATTGTGATAGTAAATCGAGTTAAGGTTTTTGTTATGGACTCTGTAACTTGGGTGTGACGACGTTAATTCCCTTATCGGATGATGATCTGATACAGATTCGTTGAATAAATTTAAAAATTTGTCTCGTGGTTTACTGATGCGTTGACGTGTCTCCGCTGCCTAGGTCTGGTGGAGCTATAACTTCATTCCATAAAAACCGGGTAATTTTAAGCTTCCCGTTTAGGGTTGGTGTGCAGAACGAATTTTTTTCCTCTTCAGTTGTGAAATTGTCCATACTCAGAAATACTGAGTTGTTCGTGTCATTGTGGACGTGCTTGTGAATGTTCGAGTTAAGTTCGTATATAAAGTTGTTGAGGACTGGTCTCTTTGAGGCATATGCAGGACCTATTATGATTAAATTAGATACATTGGAGATATCCATCAGTTTTGACCAGATGCGGCGGCTAATCACTCTTCCGAGAGAAGCATCCTTAATTCTGGTACAAAGCCAGATATAGTCTTCCTTCGTAAGTTTCAGAAGCAAGTCAGAATATTTATTTATTATGTCTTCAACAGTGACATTTCGCGCGTACTGGCAGTTGATGTCACAACTACTGTTGGAGTTGCTCTTAAGCAACATGCTTAAGCCTCTTGTGTGGAATTCTTCGCCGATTATGAGCAGTTGGCGCCTCCTAAGATTCTGATCATTGGTGGCACTGTTTTTCAGGTTTGGTTGGTTGTTTTCGCGGACGGCAGAGTGTGTGGGCTGATGAGAATCTGAGTCAGTTTGAGATTCATCATGCGTGGCATATAAGGTGTCGGTTTGGGTGGTTACATTTGCTAATTGAGTTTTCTCTCCAAATGTTTGTATCCCTTTCTCATTGCGAGTTGGCAGCTGGTGGCAAGTTTGCGTTCCTTTAGGTGAGGAGATTTTATTGTCTGTTTGTGTCCCTGCTTCCATTGATGTGTTTGAGTTGACCTGGCGTTTGAGCTCGTCAATATGAGCTGTCATAGTTTCGATCCTTCCTCTTTGGGATTCTATTTTTTCCAAGTATGCTTTCTCTACATCTGCGATTTCTTCTTGGTATGATGTGGAGCTTCGCTTCAGCCTTGTTATGTACTGGTTCTTCTGATCCAGTTCGTCTTTCAGGTCACGTATTATCTCCCGCAGAGTCTCGATTGTATCTGGTTCATGAGTAGTCGCTTTTTCTATACATGCTTTGGAGCACCAAATAAAATTATCGTTGATTATCGAGTGATGTCGCGTTCTTTCCAAGCAACTTTTATGGTATATATTGTTGCAAAAAATACATATCAGGTTACCCTGATTTTTCTTACAACACTTGAACACTGCCGCCATTTGGTCTGTTAAATATTCGTATGTTTTACATTAAATCAAAGGGATAAGGATAACACAGAGGACACCCTTTTCGTCCTGGGGCCTATCAGGACATTTATTGACAAACACAGGTGACCCTAGGATAAGTTTGGTAGACAATAAGAAAAACAACAGGAAAAAAAGTTTTATATGTACATGCATAACATTATGTAGAGTTAACGTTATTCGAAGGTTTATCGTATAGTCGTGCGAAAACTCCGAGCGACCAAATTGAGAAGGATTATTATTGTTTACGTTTATTTCATTTTGTTTATTTAAAACGATAAGTTTTTGTGTGCTGAAAATGGGAGGATTAGTATCGAAGAAAACTGGTTTTTCTGTTTATTTATAAGGGTGAGCGTTTTGGAAATGTATTGCTTACCGGTGATGCGCTGTTTTCTAAGCTCTTTCAGTGCATACGCGTAACATGAAAAACGACGCAAATTTAACACTTAAAACTTGCAAATATCACGGAACGATGTATTCTCTCTGTATATATTATCGAATGAATCTTAAATAATTTATTAACGAAATAAGCTATGTTTCCTTATGTACTGATTTAATAAAATAATACTAGTATGTCAAATATTGTTTACTATATGCACATTTGGTATAATATTTCAAAGAAATAAAAAAAACTTGATATCATATTGGTTGATGATACAAAAATTTAACCTATGAATTTTAAATAGTTTTTAGAGAAAAAATATTTATTTTCTTTGCTTGCTTATGTACTAATTTAATAAAAGAATAGTCCTAATTAAGTAATGAGTTTTCTAATAGAACGTTGTTTAATAAGTAGATTACTTGCAAATTTCAAATCAAGATTTAAAGATCAGGTTTGGAGGTCAGGAAAAAAAAATACGAAGGGGACGTGTCAAGGTTGATGGGAAGGGGGGAGGGGGGTAAGTCGAGATTTGGAGGTCAGGAGGGAGGGTCGCTTTCTCAACACAACCATATAAAAGCGACTGAAGCATCATTTACGCTTAAGCTGTTCTTCTGTTCGGTCGTTAAAATTTGAAATGAGTTCTAATTCGTTCAGTGTTCCCAATCTTGAAAACCAACCCATTATAAATAATTGTGAAAGTAGAAAAGTGAGCATTTTGTCAAATATTTATATACCGGCAATTTTAAGTGTTAATAGTGAAGTTTTAAGTCAAAGATCAAAGGATTTTAAAGAAATGGTAGATGGTATTGTTCAAAATAACGTTTCTAAAAATGTATTAAATCAACAGAGTAGCACACATTATAATAATTCCAACGAAATATTGCTAGATTTAACTTCAGACAATAATATTGCTTGAGAAAATAATGATTTTTATTTAAATTTAGGAGAAAATGTAGAAATGACAGCTTTGGAAAATTATAATTTTGATCTAAATTTAGAAGTAAAATATTGCAATCACAGCTTTGGATAATAATAATTTTGATTTAAATTTATGAGAATTTGATAATATTGTTTTGGAAAATAATTTAAATTTGGGAGAAAATAGTGAATGTGATATTTCATCACAAGATTTAGATGATTTGACAAAATTTAAAGATTATTTAGGAATTTCATCTCATACAGACGGTAATGTAGAGCTACCCTAAAAAGATCGTTTGATTCAACTTTAGAAGAACCTTCTTGTTCTCGAACGGGTGAACAATTAAATGATATTGAAAGTACTAATTTAAACATATCAAACAATAGCTTTAGTGATGATGATATAATACCTTGTAGTCAAGAAAGTCCTGCCGTAAACATCTTGCATTCTCAAATCTCTCTTATCAAATACCAAATCAAACTATTCCTCTTCAGATTCTACCGTTAGTAATTTAATAGTTTCCTGCGGGCAAAATAGTCCTAATCCCTCTAACGGTGGCGATTATGTAGTTTCTGACCAGCAGAAATGCCTACTTCAAACTTCTACTTCATCACTAACTAATATTATAGTAAACAACTTTAAAAATTATAATAATCACTCTGAAAATAGTAATGATGCAATTCCTATTCAAAATTATATTTTACGAAATGATCAACTTAGCAACATTTCATGGAATTCTACGAATTCTCCATCTCCTATTCGAAATTTTAATTATTGCAAAGAAAAGCAAACAGAAAACTTTAACGATACAAAAGAGACGCGAACCCAACAATCTACGGAGACGCAAACCCAACAATCTACGGAGACGGAGACTATAGTTTTACAAGCAGAAAATATATTTTCAAAATACAAACTAAATCATGTGGTCTCGAAACACAGATGCTACAAACAAAAGAAACACAAACAAATGACAAACAATTTAGACTTAAAACACAGACGCTACAACAAACAAACCATTTTATAAGGTAAAAAATAAATCGTTCATTGTGAAAAAGAAATTTAAATCACAAAACAAAAAAGTCATTTCAAGAATTAAAACTTTAGACTATTCTTTAGATTATGTTACATATATTAATAAAGAAGATGAGGAAAAGTGTAATCGCATTAAAAATATTTTTGATGAGTTGGTAAATGACATCCCTTAACCATCCATTCATTCCCTAAATTCCTTTAATTTAAAGCAATGAATTTTAATAATTTTCATCATTTACCTGCCGAATGTAAAAGCAGCTTCACAAGAACTTATTTTAAGAATTTAAAATGTCATTCCAATGTGTGACTTGCAAACGCAGTTTTAATGGAAAAGATAATCTAATGAGACACATTAGACAAGTTTGTGGCAAGACGTCAGAAATGACATCCATTCCTATCAATGGTAAGATTTGTTGATATGTGCTATTTAGTTTTTATTTCTTGTGGTTTAAATGTATAAAATGTAATTAATTTACTACTTCGTTTTAATTTTGATTGCTTTATGTTTAAACCAACATCTATTTCGTGTTCTCCTTTCAGATCATGTCAAATAGTGTATGGATTGTAAAAAATCGGTGAGGGGAAATATGTGGGTAAGTCACCTGCGAACAAACAACCATAAAGATAAAGTGATCATCACCAGTAAAGATGGAATCGAAATTATTAAATCTGCATTTCAAAAACTCATAATATCGTACAGGATTTCAGCAAATAAATTTGCAGTAAATATTAAAACATTTTTTAATACAATTTTGAATAAAATTGTATCTAATAGAAGACGAACTTAAAAGGCTAACAACACTAAAATTAAACATATAATTATTTGGGTTATATTTCAATCCGACTAATGACGAGTATGATGTAAAGTCCTTTAACGCATCCTCTCATATTGTCTGTAGCAGTTCAGATTTATCACATATCTTAGAAGAAATGTTGCAAACCATAGACAGAAAATCTGATGAATTAGCAGAACGTAATTCAGGTAAATTATTTTCTTCTGTTGAAAATCTTCTAAATTAATTTGGCCAATTTTTATAATCTTCATTTTTAAAATAATTTTCAGGATTCAAATATTCTTAACTAAATGTACTATTTTTTAATTTTTCAGGATGAATACCAGTAAAAATTTTGCATTTGGAATTCAATCTGAATAAGTTTAATCCCTTAAGAGCTTCATCACACATTCCATTACCTACAGAAATTACAAGTAGACATGCAGTAGGCAATCCCAGGAACCATGATGACTACTGCTTCGCATGGGCTGTTGCAGCAATTCATTCCCCTACTGGACTGGCTTGTGAAGTTACATCTTACCCACATTTCACAGCACTGTTGAACGTATAGAATTTCCAATTACTTTAAAAGGCATTCCAAAATTTGAATCACAAAACGAGATTTCATTAATGTGTATGGTTTTTAACAATTTGAAAAAGATTTTAAACTAGAATATCAAATAATTGGTCCCCTTCACTTTACAAAATATAAAATCGTAATTCATGTCAATTTGCTATTAATTAGTGATGATAATGGAATTTTTCATTAGATGCCACTGCGGACATTCAAATAGAGTGTGGTGAACGTCATCGTGTTCGCCGCAGTAGGTGCAGGCTGCAGTATCAGCTCTGTTTCTCTCATACAGGTATTTTTTTAAAGCATCCGTGTCCCGAGAGAGCCTGGGTAAGGTAATAGTCTATTTATCCATGCTTTCGGTTAATCCATGCTTCTATGTTTGGGATCAATCTGTGAGTCCATCTTCCGTTTGTGGAGATGTCCCATTCTCGCTGCCATGTATTTATCAGATTTGTCCTGGCTATATGTGTTTATCGGTGCCTCTGTAGCGATTCAGGCTTTCTTCTGCTAGAAGGTTTATTGGTGGAATACCTGCAATGGTCTGGACGGCTTCCGTTGAGATAGTTCTGTAAGCACTACAAACTCTGATCAATATTTGTCTTTGTAGGCCAAGGAGACGCCTAGGACATCTACTGTTACTCATCGCGCCGTACCATACCGGGGCAGCGAATAACAGCTGCGACTGCACGACGCTTGTCAGGAGCTTTCTTTTTGAACTTCTTGGTACTCTTGTATTTGGCATTATGGCACTTAAGGCCTTTATAGTTTTCTCCGCCTTTTTTGCTGCTTGTTCTATGTGGTCACTAAAATTCATTTTTGTGTCAAGGTACACTCCAAGATATTTAATGTTGGGACTTGAGCTAATTATTGTTCCGACCACGTCTAATCTTATTTGTCCCCATTTTCTCTTTTTGGTAAGTAATACCGCTTCTGTTTTTCAGGTGCTAGATGCAGCATATGTTTATTCATCCAGGAGGTGACTTTTAGTAGGGCTGCATTTGAAAGATTCATTAGGGTTTCCTCATTTGGGGCTGTTAGCACCATAGCCACGTCATCCGCGAAGCCCACAAGTTTCACTCCTTCAGGTTGTACTAATGTCAGTAAGCCGTCGTACAAAACGTTCCACAGAGTCGGACCCAAGATTGAACCCTGCGGAACTCCGCTATTTACCTCGATGACTTTTGATTTTCCTTCTGCCTCAACGAGAATTTCTCGCTCTGAGAGATATGAGGATATCAGGTTTAACATGGCTTTATCGACGTCTCTTCTATGCAGATTATCGAGGATTATTCTCCAAGAAGCGCTATTGAATGCATTTTTAACGTCGAGAGTTATGATGACGCAGAACCTTCGATGTTTCCATGTATACGATGCAGCTTCCCCTGCCAAGGCTACGACTTGTCTGATGGCATGTGCTGTCTACCTGCCCTCCCTAAATCCGTGTTGGTTTTCTGCCAACCCACCACTATCTATCTATTTTTTTTTTGTTTTTTTTAAGGGGATTAGGAATGCGTTTCTATGCACACCCAAGACATTGGTGTTCTGTCGCCTTGGGTAGTGTGGGACTACGGTCTCGGCCGACCCACTAAACCCTTCCCCTACTTGCAGCTGGGTTGCCGCTGAGATGGCACATTGCACTGGAACCGCTCACGCAATATGTCAGCCTTCTACGCTCGCTCTCTCCGTCTTTCCTCCCTTTCCTTCGTCTCTATCATCGCTCTGATGGTCTCATATGCATTTCGCCATCCTTGTTCCGAAACAGTAACACTCCCCATCATGTTCTCTATTGTAAAAAGTTTTCCTTCTTTTCTGACGTATTCTTCACGTATCTCATCCCATCTGTTGCATATGAATAGTGTGTGCTCCACATTATCCACCCCCCAAGCAATACGTACATCTGTCACTCTCGCTCTTTTGTCTAATATAAAGGTACTGTCGAAAACATTCATGCCCAGACAGGGCCTGGGTCAGAAAATAGTCGGTCTCCCCAAACGACCTGTTGATCCATGTCCCGATATTTGGTAGCAGTCTGTTGGTCCATCTCCCATGCGTACCGTTACGCCATTTTTCCTGCCATCTTTCCATAAGAGTTGTTATAGTAGCGGTTTTGGGTTCCCCATACCTCTCCTTACGTTCTTTACAGTGGGTCTACGGGAGGCAGTCCCGCGATTACTCCCGCAGCTTCAGCCGAAATCGTCCTGTAGGCGCTAATAATCCTTATTGACACAGATTTTTGTAGTCGGATAAGTCTCGCAGTGAGCTTTTTGTTGTTGGTTACTGCGTGCCATATGGGTGCTGCGTACCAAATCTGGTTGTGTACGACACTGGATAGTATTTTCCTCTTAGATGCCCTTGGTCCATTATTATGTGGCATTAGTCTCGTTAAGGTTGTAACGGTCTTCTCAGCTTTTTGTATGGTCCTTTTTATGTGCTCTGCGAACGTGAGTTTCGTGTCCAACCATATCCCCAAGTATTTGATGGCCGGACTCAGCTCTACTCTTGTGCCCTGGATTTCAGAATGTATCGGAGATATTTTCCGCTTGGTTGTCAGAAGAACTGCCTCCGTCTTCTCTGGGACCAGACGCAGGTTCCTTTGCTGAATCCAGCCTTCCACTCTCAGCATCGCTTCATTTGCATGGTTCATCAGCAGTTGTTCACTCTTTGCTGTCACCATCATCGCTACATCATCCGCGAAGCCTATTAGAGTTACCCCATTTGGCAATTCCATGCCCAACAGTTCGTCATACAGAATATTCCACAGGGTCGGGCCAAGCACCGATCCCTGTGGGACGCCACTATTTATCTTTACCACTAGTTTTGATCCCTCTGCCTCAACTATGATCCGTCGGTCCGCCAAATAAGATGCGATGATGCAGATCAAACTCTCCTCGATATTTCTTTTCCTCAACTCCTCGAGAATTAATTGCCACGACGCGTTATTGAAGGCGTTTTGTACATCCAGGGTAATCATCGCACATAGTCTTCTATGTTGGTGAGAGTAAGCCGCTGCCTCCCCGACCATTCTAGTCACCTCTAAAATGGCATCCACTGTTTGTCTACCCTCTCTGAATCCGAACTGCTTATTTGATAGTCCCCCTGTGCGTTACAGTTCTACTTTGAGCCTATGAAGGATTAGATGCTCAGATACCTTGCCTTCTATGGCGATCTCATGTTCCCGGGGTGTGTCGGGTTAGTGTTCCAGTCCAGGAAACACCGACCGACTAAACCCTTCCCCCTCCTTCGCTCACCACGCCGGAACCGCTCTCGCATTACTTCGGTCGTGGAGAGGTCTTCCTCTTGTCTCTTCCCTATTTACCGTCTCTCTCCTATCTCTCCAGTATTTTCCTCACTGTGCCATATACTCTCTGCCATCCTTCATTCGATTCAGTCAGACTTTCCATCATGTTGATGGGGTCGAGTGCATTCCCCCCCTCCCGTCGATATTCCACCCTCAGTGGTTCCCATTGCGGGCAGTGGAAGAGAGTGTGATTTGCGTCGTCCACTTCATCACAGTAGCCACACTGCTCGCTATTCGATCTCCTTCGTTCCCAAAGGTACTTGCGAAAGCAGCCGTGACCAGACAGTGCTTGCGACAGGTAGTAGTCAACCTCGCCCGTGGATCTCTCCACCCACCTTCTTACATCTGTACCCACCATTCTTCGCGGTTTCCCACTCGTATTGCCACTTCCGTAATGTCTCCTCTTGCGCTTCTTTCCTATTCTGCCCTCTATATTGTCTGACCCTCTCATCGGCCTGTAGATGTATCGGAGGGATACCAGCCAGCACCGCTGCTGCCTCTGCTGACACACTTCTGTATGTACTACAAATCCTCATTAATATCTGTGGTTGGGTACTCACAAGTTTCTGGCGCAGTTTTTTTATTTCCGAGTGCCCCCCGCCAAACAGTAGCTGCGAGTGAACCACACTGGACCGAACTTTCCTCTTAGACGACCTAGGACCACCAATGTTTGGCATGATGGAGATAAGGGCCGCTATGGTCTTTTTGGCTTTCACTACTGATAGCTTCACGTGTTCCGCGAAGGTGAGTTTGCGATCAAGCCACACCCCAAGATATTTGACCGCGTCGCCCGGCTTAACCGTTGTTCCCTGTATGTCGAATTGTACTGATCCCAGTTTTCTTTTCGTATTAAGTAATACTGCTTGTGTCTTTTCTGGAGCTAGCTGGAGGCAGTGGTCTTCCATCCTCTTGGACACTCTCAATAGAGCCATATTGGCAACATTCATTAGGGTATCTTGTCCTTTGGCCACAACAACCAAGGCCACGTCGTCCGCAAATCCGATAAGGTCAGCTCCATCGGGCAATGCCACATCAAACAGTCCGTTGTACAGAACATTCCACAGGGTTGGGCCGAGTACGGAACCCTGCGGGACGCCGCTGTTGACCGGCACGTTCTTAGTCATTCCCTCCGCTCGCAAAATTATCTCCCTTTTCGACAGATAGTCGGCTAGTATTCCCAGGAGGCTTTCATCTATCCCCCTCTTTTTCAGCTGCTCCAAGATGAGCTTCCAGGAGGCACTGTTGAATGCGTTCCTTACGTCGAAGGTTATAAGCGCGCACAGCCTGCGATGTGCGTGCGTGTATTGTTCCACATCTTTAGCTTTTTCGAGCACTGAGCTATGGCTCCTACTGTTTAATTATCTCCCTTTTCGACAGATAGTCGGCTAGTATTCCCAGGAGGCTTTCATCTATCCCCCTCTTTTTCAGCTGCTCCAAGATGAGCTTCCAGGAGGCACTGTTGAATGCGTTCCTTACGTCGAAGGTTATCAGCGCGCACAGCCTGCGATGTGCGTGCGTGTATTGTTCCGCATCTTTAGCTTTTTCGAGCACTTGAGCGATGGCTCCTACTGTTTGTCTCCCTTCTCTAAAGCCGTACTGATTCGCAGATAATCCACCAGTTTGTTCTAGCTCCCTTTTGAGTCGTAAGAGAATTAACTGCTCATACAATTTTCCTTCCGCGTCCAATAGGCATATAGGTCTATACGAGGCTGGTTCGTTCATTGGCGTGGTTCCTTTTTGGAGTAAAATAAGCGCCGCTCGTTTCCACTCTTCTGGAAACTTTGCTTGCTCTGCTAACGAGTTGTAAACCGTATATTCCGGTTTTTGTCTTACAACTTGTTTTCGTATTTCGCTGGGTATTCCGCTGGGTCCCGGTGCTTTCCGTACTTTCATCTTACTGGCGGCTACGTTTAGTTCATCGACGGTAAACTTTATAAATATCACAGTCTTATCACAGTCAGTTTCAAAGTTATCATGTATGGGAAATAGGTGGGTGGCAATTTTCTCCACCATTTCCATCGACATCTGCATGCAAGGTGGGAATCCTTGCATCCGCTTCATCGCAATTTTATATCCTTTCCCCCAAATATCACAGTCTATCTCTCGGCATAGCTTTAGCCAGCATTCCCTTTTGGCTGCCTTAATTTTGTCTCAGTTTTTTCTTGATGTTCTTGTACGACTCCCACTGTGCCCGAGATGCTTCTGGTGAGTTTCCGCACAGGGCTCTGGTGTATCGCCTTCTTTCACGGATACACTCTTTCCTCATGTCCGCTATTTCAGTGTTCCACCAGTATATTGGCCGTCTCCTGGCGTTTTCTCGTTTTCTCGGCATTACTTCGTTACAGATAGTTGTTAATGTGTGAGTGAAGTCTTCACTTTCCCTTCCCATGTCCGAGTGGATTGAAATTTCTATGGCTTCTCTAAGTTTCTCCTGGTTCAACCTCGTGGACACCCAGCCATGTTTCTTAACGGGTACCAATTCGTTTGTTCGTCTGGAATCGTCTATCTCGAATAGTATGATTTTGTGATCACGGAGGGACTTTTTCGCTGACCTCCCAGTGTTTGATGTGGTGGCTAATGTCTGGCGTCGCCAACGTCAGGTCCAGTATCGACGTCTGGTCTTGTCTGCGAAAGGTTGGCTCATTACCTCTGTTTAGGATAACCATGTCGTTCTCTGCAATCCAGTCGGTCATTATCGTGCCTCTTGCGTCTTCCCTATCCATACCCCACTTGAGGGTCTATATCTATCTATCTATATATCTCTATCTATCTATCTATCTATCTTTTTTTTTTTTTTTTTTTTGAGGGGATTAGGAATCTGCTCATTATCAGACTTCCGGGATTGGCTCAAGGCGATCTTATGTTCCCGGGGTGTGTCGGGTTAGTGTTCCAGTCCAGGAAGCACCGACCGACTAAACCCTTCCCCCTTTTTGCGACTCTCCGCACCGGGACCACTTGCGCATTACTTCAGTGCGGTGCTGGTTGTTGTTCGTCTAGTGCTAACAAATATAACATCACATTGCTTATGGACTGCACACACATTTACTAGTCAGTCAGTCACCAACATCTCTCTCCTCTTTCTCCTTGGACTCTATTATTGCTCTAACAGCCCTGTAGGCTGCATTCCACTCTTTTTCTCCCTGTAGCAGACAGCTGGAAAGGCCGTTTATATCAAAGACCCCGCCGGTCTCGCGCCCGAATCTGTCTCGAGGATCTTCCCATCTCGGACACTTGAATAGTGTATGTTCTGCGTCATCCTCATCTCCGCAATATGGGCAGTCGCTTGTCTCCGATCTCCTTCTTTCAAATAGGTACTTCCTATAGCAACCATGCCCAGACAAGGCCTGCGTTATATAGTAGTCTACTTCTCCAAACGGACGCTTCATCCACCTTTCTACATTGGGTATGAGTCTATGTGTCCAACGGCCCGTTAGTGCACTGTCCCATATTACTTGCCATTCACGCAAAAGGTTGGCCCTTGCCGCAGCTCCATCCATGCCGTTGTGCCTGTCTCTTCGCTCATGGATTAGCAACTTGATTGGAGGAATCCCAGCAACAACCCCCACTCCATACGTAGAGATTGTTCGGTACGCGCTGCAAACCCGAATGGACATAGTTCGCTGGACCCTTTCAAGCTTGGCCATAAGCGACTTATTCCTGGTGGCTGTGTGCCATGAAGGCGCTCCATACAACAGTTGAGACTGTACCACTAGCGCCAGGATTCGTCTTTTTGACGCTCTCGGACCCCCGATGTTTGGTAAGAGGTTAGCCAGGGCAGCGACGGTTTTTTCCGCTTTCGATATAGTACTGCAGACATGCTGCGAAAAGGTCAGTTTAGTGTCCAGGTATATTCCCAGGTACTTCACCTCCGTCTTCGGTCTCACAATTACTCCCTGAATCTCAAAGGACACCGGTCTGATTTTCCTCTTGTGAGTGAGTAACACTGCCTCGGTTTTTTCTGGAGCCAGATGAAGCCATCTACGCTCCATCCAGTTTGATATTCTCTGGAGTCCCGTGTTGCTTCTAGACATCAACAATTCCGCAGTCTTCGCGGTGACCACCATCGCCACATCGTCAGCAAAGCCGACCAGAGTGACATCCTCAGGCATCTCCATTCGAAATAGCTCATCATATAGGATATTCCACAAGATGGGGCCCATAACTGAACCCTGAGGTACCCCACTGCTGGTATCCAGGGTTTTTGCACCCTCACCATTTTCCAAGAGAATATGCCTATTGGACAGGTAGGATGCAATGATACTGATAAGGCTTTCATCTATTGATCTTCGTCGCAGCTCGTCCAGTATTATCTGCCATGATGCACTATTGAATGCATTCCTGACATCCAGCGTGACAACGGCACAAAGTCTCCGATGGGCTGGCGAAAAGTCTTCCGCCTGACCAGCAATCCGTAGGACTAGGTTGATTGCATCAACTGTTTGCCTCTTTTTCCTAAATCCAAACTGCCTTTCAGATAAACCACCGGTACGCTCCAGTTCGCTATTTAATCTTCCTACCAACAATTGCTCGTACAGTTTACCCTCGACATCCAAGAGACATATCGGTCTGTACGAGGAAGGGTTTTGACAAGGTTTATCGCCCTTCTTGAGGAGAAGAAGCCTAGCCACCTTCCAGTTCTCCGGGAAGTGTGCTCGGGATGCCAGCTCGTTATACGGTGCTAGAACTAAGTTTGGTTGCTTCTCGGTTACTATCTTCAGTATTTCTGGAGGTATTCCTTTTGGTCCTGGGGCCTTATTAATCTTGAGCCTACTACAAGCTATCCTTAATTCGTCTATAGTAAAATTTAAAAACCTACACCTAATATCACAATCAAATATCACATCTGGGTGTTTAGGGAATAAGTGGCATGCCACCTCTTCCATCGTGTCTAGAGAGAGGTTGGTTCTCGGCAGGTACCCCAGTATCCCTTTCATAACTATTTTATATCCTTCACCCCATATATCATTGTCAATGTTATCGCAAAGCACCTTCCAGCAGTCTTTCTTGGCCCGCTTGATCTGTTGCTTCAGTTTCGTTTTAGAGTCTTTATAAAGCTCCCACAGAGCCTGTCTCACCTCTGTCGATTCTCTTCTTGCAGCTCTGGTGTATTTTCTTCTTGACCTGAGACATGCACTGCGTAAGTTAGCAATATCCTCATTCCACCAGTATACCGGTTTTCTCCTTGCGTCGACTCGTCGGCTTGGCATGACTCTATTACAAATGTCTCTCAGTTGGTCGGAGAAGCTTTTTGCGTTCTGTGGGATTTGGCGGTCATCCATTTCATTCAGGAGCTGATCGAGTTTATTCCGATCAAGCTTTTTTATTTGCCAGCCACTGGCTTTGGGGGCTCCAGCAATGGTTGTTTTGTTGGCTATGATGTTGAAGACGATATAATTATGGTCACTTAGGCTTTCTCTCTCCGATACCTCCCAGTGGTCGATTCGGGGCCGAAACCTCTCCGTAACAATAGTCAAGTCCAGGATGGAGCCGTAGTTCAAACTTTCGAAGGTCGGTCTATCCCCCTGATTTACGACTACTAGTTCATTAGCCGCCATCCACTCCACCATTACTCTACCTCTTCTGTCGGTAGTTTCCATTCCCCACTGAGGTGACTTGGTATTGAAGGCCCCGGAAATTACCGCATTTTCTCCTTTTGATCTTATCCGTCGTTCAATCTGGAACAGTGTTTCTTCCAAGTCTTGAATATCGCATTCCCTGAGGAATAACAACTGTAAATGGTGAATTCATTAACTGCAAGGTAGGCATATCCCTGTCCCTCGCCCTGATCCTTGATGAATATCTTGTCGCTCATAACCTTAATCGCCGACTTCAGATCGATTCCCTTTATCCAGTCCTTTCTATCCCTTATAAAGCTTATGTTTGGCTCACTGACCAGTATTATGGCTGCTTCCAATTCTTCGGCCGTGGCAATGGCCATATCTATTGCCTGTCTGCTTCTATTTGTGTTTATTTGAAGGATCTTCATTATCTTGTTGTAAACCTAATGTCTTAGTCCTTCTATTAGGGCACTGGGGACTACCGGTGCGATGTCCATCCTTGCGACAGTGCAAGCAAAAAGGCTGACTTTTACATTCGAATGCCTTATGTCCCTCCTTGCAGCATTTCAGGCACAGCTGGCCTCTATCAGGCCCTTTGCACTGGGCTTTTTCATGACCAAAATCCCAGCATCTGGCACAACGAGTTTCTTTAACTCTTTCCAGCACTTTGCAGTGTGACCAGCCTATCCTGACTGAACCCACCTGAATCAATTTTTCTGCTTCCGCATCAGACAATATCAGCGTGGCATTTTGCTTGCTGCCATATGCCGGTCTGAGGGCTCGCACCTCTACATTTTCCGGTTCTACACCCAGCGTAGATGCAACCCTTTCCACAATCTCTTTTTCAACTGTGAGCTCGTCCATGTTTTTTATATGTAGCACTTTTTTATTTTGTAACAGAGATGTCGACAGATCAGGCACCTTCTCGTCCAGAACTTTCATGAGGACCTTCGCTTTGTCTGCGCCGTTTTTTATTGTAAGCAGAACGTGATCATTCCTGGTCTTTTTTATTTCTTTTATATCTACACCCCCTTCACTCGGATTCACCGCTTCCTTTATGGTCCTGAGGGTGTCCGCGTATCCTCTACCTGGCAGCTTCACCAGTATCGCGTCCTCCTTCGGTCTCTGAGTCTTTCCCGTATTGTCCTGGTTTTCGACTAAGCTCTTTAGTCTACCTCGTCCTTCCTTCGTGCGTGCCCCTTGTTTATAGGCCATAATTTTTGTATTGGGGAAAAGGAACTGGAGCATCCTAGTTATCATGATTCCCGACACATCTTCAATCTCCGGAATGGCAATTTTATCTATGTCTTGTGTCTTAATATAGTTTTTGATTTTTGCCAGGCATTCGAACGCGGTTTTGTCTTCGGAGCACGTTTTGTCTTCACTCAGTATAGGATACACTATGAACCGATCGGAGTGGTTGAATCTACCATCGCTGCTAGGGAAGCCTAGGGAGTGTGTCATGACTGCTAGATCACCTGGCTTGCTAATTTGTCTTCTTAGGCCCTCTTTGCCTCCGAATTTTTCGATTGCCGTTCCAACACTTCTGTGTCTTGCTTCAATGCTGGTGTTGCACGGGAGTACAATGACTGTGTCGGGTGGTGAGTCCCAGATATTTTTTTCTGTCTCAGTTGGGACCTCAAAAAGATCACTGTTCCAGTCGTCTTCTTTGACATTTTTGAATCCTTCCCAGGTCTGGTTAGATAATATTGATTGCCTTTTTGCAGCTATTGACAGGGCTTTTTGGCAGCCTTTGCACTTAACTTTCTCCATATTTGCCTCCTTTGCTTCTTTCTGGTGCTTTTCTTCCAACGTTTTTATGTATTGGCGGAGAGCTGCATTTTCCTCTGCCAGATCAGCAGATGTAGTGCTGGTTTTTTCTCCCTCGCCTACAGCCCCAATCAAGTCCATCACATCCCTAGACTGGATTTTCTCAGCAACAGCAGAAAGTTTGCTGCTTACTTCGCAAAATTCCCTCTTGGGTTTGTACGTTGACGAGACCACCCTTTCCAGGGTTTTGATATTTTTAATCATATCCTGTAGGTACTTTGCAAGCGCTTGTCCCGTTTTTGTAGGCACCTCCTTGTCCTCATCTGATTCTTTATCCCATTTCCTTTTCTTTGTGGCCTTACCGGTCTCTATTTCAGGCCTCCAGTCTATGCTCATCACATCCGGAAGCGATTTCGTCCTAAGTCTAGGTGGAGTCCTTGTAATAGAATCTCTCCTTCTGAATGGATCAGGCTCTGTCTCTACGCATCGTTCAAATGAACTTGCAATCTCTATTCCAGTAGTTGAAGTACTCATCTCGGCCTGGTTTACCACCGAGGAAGAGTTGCAGTAGTCGGCTGACGGTCGGGCGGGGCCTGCTCGCTCACCCGCGACACCGACCGGAATTGGGGATCCGTCCACCTGCTCCGTAAACACATTCTTCCAACTCTTGTCCATCGTGCATTTTAAACCTACTGCCAGGTTTGCATTTTATACCTACTGCCAGGTCTGTACTCAGCCGACCCTAACCAGGATAACAGACGCTGTTGGAGTACCGTCCCTCACATGGGAAACCGTCGTGTCCTTCAGGTTTTTGGTTCGCCCCGGCTATTTAATTTCACCGGTACCACCCATATCTGGGAGGCGTTCCCCTATCCACCACCTGGGGAGGCGCCCGATGGGGGACCTGAAACCCCGCACGGGTCTATCTATCTATCTATCTATCTATCTTTTTTTTTTTTTTTTTTTTTTTAGTAGGGTTTAGGAAATGCATATCTGAGCACGTCCAAGGCATTGGTGTTGTAGCGCCCAGGACAGTGTGGGACTCCGGTATATCCGACCCACTAAAACCCTTTCCCTACATGCGAATGGCACTCGATACTGGGAACCGCTTTCGCATTACTTCAATACCGATGCCGCATTTTGCCTATTTCAGGCAATATCAAAAATGGGTTTGTCTATCTTCCATTCATCTATCTCTTGTTTAAATTTGCATCTTCACCAGAAGGTGTGATTATCTTGCTTCCCGCTCTTTAGTTTCGATGATGCTTCTTATAGCTTTATACGCCGTGTGCCACAACTCCTCTGTCGTAACCAGACATTCCATAATATTCTCTGCATCAAAGCGCCTCCCTGTGCTTCTTGAAAATTCATCCCTAGGTTCCTCCCATCTTTGGCAGGTGAACAGCGTGTGGTCTACGTCGTCGGTATGTTCGCAGTAAGTGCATTTCTCCGTATCGGCTCTACGTCTGTCAAAAAGATACTTTTTGAAGCACCCATGTCCTGAAAGTGCTTGGCTGAGAAAGTAGTCAACTTCTCCGTATGGCCTTTCCAGCCAGACCCGAATATTTGGGATAAGGCCATACGTCCAGCGTCCGTAGGTGTCCTCTACCCACTGTTCTTGCCACTTGGCAAGTAGCGCAGTCCTGGCTTCTTGCTTGTTTCTCCCTTCATATCTTTCCTTTCGTTCCATTGCCATAAGTCTTATCGGGGGTATTCCAGCGATGACTTGTGCTGCTACCAGGGAAGTGGTACGGTATCCGCTACATACTCTTATACATAGGAGTCTTTGAACCCGGTTTATCCTTGAAAGGAGTTTCTTATTATTTGCCGCCATGTACCATACTGGGGCTGCATATAGTATTTGGGAGTGTACCACACTTGTCAGTACTCGTCGCTTTGTTGCCCTGGGCCCTCCGATGTTTGGCATCAAGTTGATAAGAGCTTTCATGGTCTTCTCCGCTTTCTGGAGTATCCTGTTAATGTGCTCGGCATAACTCAGAGTTGTGTCCAGCCACACCCCGAGGTACCTAATGGACTTGCTCAATTTGATGACTGAGCCTTGAACGTTAAAACTGATCTGACCCAGCTTTCTTTTTGTGCTTAGTAGCACCGCTTCAGTTTTTTCGGGCGCAAGCTGCAAACCCCTGCCCTTTAACCATTTGTCTACTCTAAGGAGTGCTGTGTTTGCAAAGTTTATTAAGGCCTCTTCCGTCTTAGCTACCACCACCATTGCTACATCGTCTGCAAATCCTATAAGTCTTACGCCCGTCGGTTGGTCTAGCTCGAGTAAATCGTCGTACATAACGTTCCAGAGAGTTGGACCCAGAACTGAGCCTTGTGGGACGCCGCTGCTTGTTTTTTTATAAACTGTTTTGCCTTCCGCTTCTAGGATTATTTCCCTATCAGACAGGTATGATCTGATTAGGTTGATAAGACTTTCTTCAATTTCCCTTCTTCTTAATACGTCCAAGATTATTTGCCAGGAGGCGCTGTTAAAAGCATTTCTTACGTCCAGGGTTATGACAACACATAAGCGTCTATGCGCAGGGGTGAAGGCAGCAGCCTCTTGAGCGGTTCTTACTACTTCCATTATGGCGTCTGTCGTTTGTCTTTTCTTCCTAAAGCCGTATTGCCTATCTGACAGGCCTCCAGTCCTTTCCAGTTCGTTGTTTAGTCTGGCTAGGATAAGGTGCTCGAAAAGCTTTCCTTCAATGTCCAAGAGACAGATAGGTCTATAGGAGCCTAGACTATCCGCTGGTTTATCGCCCTTGCGAAGGAGTATTAGGGTCGCTCTCTTCCAATCTTCGGGAAAGATACCGTGCTCTGCAAATTCGTTGTATGCCGCAAGTACATACCCTGGACGTTGCTGAGCTAGTTCTTTGATTACCTCCGTAGGAACTTGTCCGGGTCCCGGTGCTTTGTTACTCTTTAGTCTTTGGTATGCTGAGTTTAGTTCTTCTATACTAAA
>MU185571.1:35170-56338 GCA_016904865.1 Pissodes strobi
CACCCTGTATAACAATGAATAATTTTAAACAAATTGCAAGCGATTATTGTATTCAAGGATATGATACGTTTCATGGAATATTTGTGTTTTCTGTACCTGTTTCAAATGCTGTCAAAAAATGATCGAACTGTGAGCATTTTTTCAACTTTAACCGCGCCCCAATCTCTTACTATAAGTTTTAGCTCTAATAAACCTTATATCAAGTGATCGCAATCAAGAGGAGAATAAATTGGAATAATTATATACCGGGTGTTCCATTTAAAGAAATACAAGTTTGGTTCGCCACGACTTTTTCGGACCACCCTGTATTATGGCTATATTTTTAAAACATAGCGTATTTGACTATCAACAACATGCAAACAATATTTTTTCGAAATTCCTCACCGTTTGCTCACAATCGTCCACCGCATCTTGGTTGCACCACCCTGTATATATAATGGGATATGTTTCATCTAGCTCAATTAAAAGCTTAATGCTCGTGTTGAAAGGTTGTTCACTAAACAGTCTTATTAATAAACTACCTTTTGAATTACACATTCCATCATATAAATATTGAGGTCCGGGAACAAAACTTGTTAAACTTGAGCGAGGAAATAAGAGTAAAAATCCTTTAGACGAAACTTGTAAAGAACACGATATTGCTTATTATAAATTTCCCGACTTGTAGAATCGCAAGAGGGCAGATCAGTTATTAGCGGAAAGAGCTTTTCAAAGATTTAAATCGAGTGACGCTTCTTTAGGCGAACGATTGGCTGCACTAGGAATAGCGGAATAAAATTGAAAAAACGAAAAAGAACTACCAATACTATCTCATTTCAGTCGGCGTTACGAAGAGCGAAAAGGGAGATATTGGGAAGGAAATACAAGAATTTACGAATTGCGGCTGAAGATGCTCTAGCATCTATCAGAAGAGGAAACGTTAAGGTAAAACAACCTACTGAAAGAACTATCCCAATTCCAAAATTCGGTGGTTTGTTACCGCTAATTCCAATATTTGCAGGACTCTCTGCATTAGAAGCACTAAGTGGGGGAGCTGCAGGAATTGCTTCATCAATAAATGCGGTTAAAAGTGCAAGAAATAAACTTGAAGAACAAAAAAGACATAATAAAGCTAGTGAGCAAATGTCAATTGGTACAGGTCTTTTTTGCGACCTTATAAGCAAGGTTGTGGATTAAATTTGAAACCCTATGCCAAAAAAAACTGTTAAAAATGTTACCTCGCACTTTCAAATAAATATGTGAGACTTCTGAAAATCCCTAATTTTCGAGGAATATTTATGCGTAGTAAACTACCAAAAGTTATAAATGAAGTTGAATGTGCTATTATTAATTTGGATTATCAATATGGTCCAGGAATTCATTGGACAGCTTATGTAAAGCACGGTAAACAAATTATTTGTTTTGATAGTTTTTTGGGTTTGAGACCACCTGCAGAAATAATATCATAGTTCTTTAGCGATGGTAGCAAAAATACCATCTTTTATAATCATGATTCCTATCAATCATATGATTCATCAATTTGTGGGCAACTTTGTCTACAATAAAATTCATTAGATAATAACAAAGACAATTATTCGTAGTATAATTGTCTTTGATAATAACCTAGAATGTCTCAGTTTGTTTGGGATGACCGTACATATTGAGTTTTAATAAATAAATCAATCTGATAATGTATATCACATTTAAATAAATACATAAAATTATAAAACATTCTGCAGCTAAATTTTCAAACATGAGCAACTTTCAAAGAACGTCACGTCCTGCTATAAGCATTAATAAGCGAGATGTTTGACAGCCATGTCATTTCGTATTGCTTATCATAAATATGAAGGTGATTACAACCCTACCTATCTCACCTGTTTTGAGGTACATCCAAAAGACTTAAAAGCAAAAATAATCTACAGTATGTTTCAAAAACAATATTAAAAAACAATGGAGCATTACCTGTTAAAAAATCAGACTTAAGAGGGAGGATCACCCGGTCAAATGCGATAAACGGAGAATCGAATTACAATCAAGCCGCTCAACAAAAAATATGAAAATTTGGGACTACATTTTTATCAATTAATCTTTGGTGCATAGATATTCTTATGTCTGAAAAACCGAACAAAAATTAAAAAACTAATTTCAAGCACTTTGCACCAAAGATTAATATTATTAATTAATGTATTCCCAAATGCTCATAATATTTTTTTATTGAGCGGTGTAGTTGTAAGTCGATTGCCCGTTTATCGAATTTGACCGGGTGGTCTCCCTTTTAAATTCACATGTTTTCTAGGGGCATGCCCTCGTGCCTTATTTACTTTTTCGAATCCTATGTCAAATTTAATACACTTTGCAACTAGTAATGTAGAATTCTAAGAGATAAAGCATGCACACATTATAGTGTAACAAGAAAGTGAATAAGCAATTACAACCCGAAAAAATGCATTTGATATTTCATGTCAAAATAAATATAAGATGTAAATAATGGAGAAACTGGGTAAGTATATTATGACCTTGTCTACATAATTTTTTTTCAATTTCAATTTTAAAAAATTCCAAATGTTGCGCGCGTTCTGACTAACATTGCAAAATGGCGAAAAAAACTACAGTTGAAACTTTTTTTCAGAAGGTCCTCTAATATTTACACTAGAATCTAAAAATTTAAAACATGATCGGTTTTCAATATTAGGTTGGCATGTATACGGAGTGATCACGTGAAAGCAGATCCCTATTCATCTTAATTAAAAGACATGCCTTGATTGACAGGGTGAGTTTTAAATGGCCAAACCGATGACGATTTTTCTGCTGGAGTATTGAGCAAATAAGGAAAATAGTTTTGATCCATAATAAGTTATCTATTTAAGATGACTGAGCCATGATACTATAACAAAAGAGTAGGAATATTTATAAAGAGGGAACAGCCGGCGTTTGTTGTTTGATGTTGGCAAAGTACTTTTAATTATCTCGTCCCTTGAAAAGGGACGTGAAAAGTGAAATCCCTATTGGGCTAAAATTACGATGATTGAGCCAAATCTTTTTTTTTTTATCTTAGTTGGATAGGTTTTTTTTTAATTTCTGAAGAAAACAACGACATATTTTATATGGTTATCTCAAAAATACTAGAACTGCAAGGTTTGATATAACTTAGGTCCTGATATTCATTTTATGTGACAGGAAATCTTGGCGGTTTTTTTGTCATTTTTTAAATGTAACCTTTAAGATAACTCAGAATAAAGCCTGTGGGTGGATGTCAAAATATAACTAGACACCTTGTATGTAGTGTCGTGTGCATTAATAAAAATTCATAAATACGATGTAGAATGTAATAGAACAGGTATGTTATTTTAATAGCTTTTTGCAAGTGTGTTATTGTAAACGACAATATTTAATTATTAACAAAAATAAATCAATCACATATTTTTAACACTGGTATAATTCATTAAAGTTAACAAGCGAGGAAAAAAAATATGATAATACTATAACATTTTAATATTTAGTCGTAGCTCCAATTCTGACCAAAACTTCGTTGATTATGATATAAATTTCTAAAAAGGTAAAGGTCAAGATCTTGGCTTAAATCATGCTATATATTCCAGTTTCCAAATCATCCTTGCCGTCTGGATGAAAATTTAATTTATGTATTTTTTTCACAACCAGGCTCCAAACGTTTTATAAAACATTGATATCCGGAAATTGTTCAATCCATTCAATCCAATATAGAATTTCAATATTGTTATTTATTTGCAAACCATGCAGTAAGAATACCAGCATTATGTGTAGTACAATAATTGTCTCGCGGATATATAAAATTATTTTGGGGAAATGTTCCATTACGCTGGGTAGCATAACATTTTCTAAAATATTACGATATACTCTAACACTAAGTCTTTCATTAATACTGCACCACATCCCAAGTTCTTCAATGCTAAGCCATGGCCATGAATTAATAGAAAAATGTCCAGGTCTATTATAAATAAATATACTCTAAATTATCCATTACAGATTGACTGAAAAACCTTTTCATCCCTAAAGACATTCCAATTCCAATTCTCTCTCAGCAAATTATTTTGCGCAAAAATAACTGTTCCTTGTTTGTGATCAATCAGCTTAATTTTAAGGGAACATTTTTCTACCCTGCAATCGGTACTTCGAGGTGCAGGAAAATTAGTCGTTTCAACAATCTTTTTGCTGTACTAAATGGATGTTCTTGCAATTAGCGTATTGTTCTGTTCATTAGAGGTGATTCTTGGTCTTCCGGTAGGTTTAAGTTTTTGAAAACGTCTAGCAGTTTCCTATTGTTAGGTAAACAATTACCACATGACAGGTCATCAGCACAGTTTACACACAAAATTTTTTGTCCAAACGGATTAATGCATACGACTACTATACATGGCCACCTATAAAAATATATACAAAACATTTTAAAAAATCGACAAGGTTATTAATTCAGTATAAAATTAAGGCCCATATACATAGTTACTTAAGTTATTGGTTTTTTAGATTTTTCACTTTTTGGTTTTTGCTATACGAATTTTTGATAGTCCCATGCCACTTACAAAATTTAAATAAATTTGTGGTTACCAAATGTTCAATGCTCGTAGCATTTATCATTTTTGTTGCCTAACCAGCGAGCGTTGCGACTCAAAAGCTTATTTTTTAGTTTCAACCCTACGAATTCCCGATCTTTAAGGATATCAAAATATTTCCTAAAGAGCAGGTAGGAACGCTGGACTACTTGAGCAGTTTCTTCTGAAGGGACAATTAAAGATAATCCACTTTTCCCACCATAATTTTTTTGCAAAATAAATATTTGCTTGGGATCGTTCAAACTAATTTCAGTTACATTATTATGTGCTAAAATTTTACAGTCCGTGCATTGGAATTTATCCCTAGCTTTTTTAAGGAGATATCCCGCATAATAATTCACGGCACACTCTTCTAATGAACTGATTCCTAATATAGATTGCACTTTTTCTTCAGGAGTTTTTTTCTCGCCTTTTTCAATGCATTCTTCATTCTCCACTTCAGAAGTGTTTCTATGATCAATAAAATCTGTTGTTTCAACTATTTTAGATTTTAGCAATTCGGACAGTATTATTTGCTGATCGTTGTCATGTTCACAGTTCGATGCTTTTGATGGTTTAATAAGTCCAGTAATTGTTTGGATTTTAAACGACATACGAAAAACTCTTGCCGAAGGGTTCAAATTCCATCCTGATTTTTGAGAAAAAATTTTCCAAGAAATCTTGGTTTAATCTTTTAGTGAGGATGAAGCAACTAACTTTTTTTTCTTCCTCGAATAAATCAAGAATCCCGTTAATAGTTTGTACCATTCCGTCGAAGCATGGTGGCCTACATTCTCGTCCAGCTATTTTAGTTATAGAGTTAAATATATTTTTACCTTTATGGAGAATTTCTAAAACCTGAAGATTTTTATCACTGAGTCCACAACGAAATGGATTTTTGTCATACAAACGCTCACTGTTCAAAGCATCGAAAAGGTTATTCATTGTTAAAATGAAATCAGCAGTGTTAAGTCCTTCTGTCTTGTCGATTTGTCTATTTTGTGCACAAGATCGAATAGCCGCTGCCATTGCTCGTGAGAAGATTTGTAGAGCAAGATTGCAGGACATTTTCTCAAAAGAGTTCGGATTTAGGTGCTTATCACTTAATTTTGGAAGTGCTCTTGCAGATGAAGATGCCTTATCGATTTCATACGTTTGCTTGATAATATTGAAGTTAAAAATTCGTTCTTCAAATTTAAATAGTCCAGTCATTAAATTATTTCGAACACTCTTAAATAAGTGGGGCACATCAGATATACCAAAAATTTTTGTATTCTTGAAGTAAAAGAAAGGACTGTTTTTTGTAATTCCTAGAAGCTTTAGTGCACCTCTATTATTACTACCCTGATCACATACCATGACTCTGGGATCAAAACCTATTTCCTTAATATTTTCTAAATTATATAAAATCAATTGTTTTAAATTTTCTTGACATATAGGACCTTGAGAAAAAAAATATGAAATGGGAAGTTTCCAGTTTTTATAAAGACCCCGTAATGAAAAAACCACAGCATGTGTCGCTTTTCTTTTCGTTCGGCCTAAAGGACCCAAGTCTTCAAATCCCTCAATTAAATCTAATTTTCTGTTGTATTCTAAAAATGGTTTTATACTAATTTCATCAAATGCCATTACACTTTTTTTTCGTTTTGAGTCATTGTCTTACATTTCAATTTTAAAATATTTTTTATACCCTCATCGAACCCAGTTTTAAATAAATTTCGGCTTACCCATCTTCTAATACTCGATACTGAAGGCAATATTATTCCTTGCCTTCGCAAAAAATAATACGTAGATGGAGATTTGTAATATAATGATATACAGAATTCCCTTTCTTTTAAGTTCCAGTGCTTTTTTGATTTGCCTCTTATCTGCAAAAGTTTTAGCCACATTTGATAGGTAAGATAAGAGTGGTAATATGTGTAAAATCCCTATATTTTGTTGTATTTTTTGTTTTAATGCGCTTGTCTGCTTTTTATAATACTTTAATTTTGATGCTTGCAGGCGTATTCGCTGCTTCAATTTAATTTTGCGAGGTGTAATTGCTCTATCAGGAAGCTGCAATATACCGTCTACCAGTTTAGATTCTTTATTTTTTTAAACTTCATCAAACTTCATTTTCTTTATGGGCGTAGACATTGAGTCAAGTGTTGCACAAATGAGATGATGATTCCTTTCAGAGTATGTCTTAACTGGTGTTTGAACTTTAACACATTCACTATTGTCAAAATATCTTTTTGGAACTGCATCACTTTTTAGTCGATGCCGTTTTAGTGTCCGAAAATTGTCTTCCCTAAAGTGCTTCTCACAGATCAATTTATTTTTTAAATCGCTAGGATTTAATCCTGTTAAGCTCAAATTTCCTAAAAACATTAATTAAAACATTCTTATTTTTTGATTGCCGCTTCTTCCGACGTGTACAGGGTGTTTCAAATTAGATGCTCATCTTTGCGATTTCACGGTAAGGGATAAAGGGGTACTATAATTTCGTTGAAGTTTTGTATTTTAAAGCATAGGAAGATATAGAGAAATTTAAAAAATGCCGAGTCATTCGGATGAAATCCGAGAAAAACACGAAATTAAACCTTTTCATTTTTTTTTTGGCTTTATTTAGAGAGATAAATAATAGAGATATAAATAAATAAGAAAATAAATAGAAAAATAAATAATAATTCATTGCAGTTTTTTCCTTTACATGATGGCGTCAGAATTTCAATCCGTTCATTTCGTCTTTCGGACCTCATCATTAACTTTCTTAATTCAAATCCTGACGACACCTGGATTTCTTTTTCTATTTTTTAGAAGCTTCTTTCGTTTTGATTGCAATGATACATAACGCAATACATGTATTCAATATTAACAATAATAATAATCAGTAGAAGAAAGGAAAACATAATTAAGTTGGTCATTACTTGCTGTTTATTACTTCGTAGATATTATTATAAAAAAGGTTATAATAAAGAAAAAAAATTCCCCTTTTCCAATTCACAAAAACGTGATACGTTTCAAAAATAATCAATGTCACGATTTTAATTACGGACGTTGATGATTGAATGTCGGATTGCAATTCTGACAACACCACCTTGCAGAGGGACAAAATTACAATGAAGAGGTATTTTTAATATTTCATCATCTCTCTATACAGTTAAAAAAAATAGAAGCAAAAACATTTAATTTCGATTTTTTCGGATTTCATCGGAACGACCTGGACTTTTCTCCACGACATCTTACTAAGCTTTAAAACGCGTAACTTTGCCCAATTTAAAGTCCCCTTCTATCTCTTGTCGTTTCCGAAATTTCAACAATGATCATCTAATTTGAAACACCCTGTACAAGTCAAAAAGAACAGGCAGCCGGAGAATTCAGTTAATACAGATTCAAAAATTACAATACAATAATGAACTTTTTGAAAATAACCTTCAACATGCTTCAGGTCACTTTGCGCGCTGTTCGAACAACCATCTCACATTTTACTTTTATAATTACCTCGCAAAAAATGTTTAATTAAAAAGTGTTATAATGTTTTACTATGTTTCATAAATGAATAAAGGATTTTAAGAAATTCATGATCACATTTTGTTTTACTCAATGAAATAGCTACTTGAATGTGCAAAAAAGTAGCTTAGCATTAATTAACCGGCTTACTCAACTGGAGGGAGGTAATTACCTCCCTTTCTAGAGACCCCATATATGATAGAAAATACAACTCAAGCTAAGCAACGAAAAAATATGAACTACCTAATATGCCTCTCCGCATCCGGACGTATGGGCTGGATATACCGATGCACTGATAATATAACGCTTTTAAACTAGATACACTAACATCTACCATTGTGGTACTTTGTGGTAAACTTTTAAACTTACCGGAATTTACTATCCAAAGGTTACATAATTCCTCATTTTTGTAAGGAAATTTAAACATCTTAATTTTGTCTTGCCTTCTTGTCGCACGGCAATCAAAATATTGACAAACATTCCCTGACATTTTACTATATTTAAATAGATATTATTAATTTATGAAGAAATAATTTTCAAACGTCAAAAGGTCAGGGTTGAAACTAACTTTACTTAACCGAAATTTGGCGACTATTATTAACCAAAAACATTAAAATTGGTTATAACGTATTGGAACCTGTTCAAATGACTAAAATAAGTTGAAACTAACTAAAACTAACCGAAAGCTATTTGAATGAAAAACCAAAACTAATCAAAAGCACCAAAACGGGCTAAAACGTATCGGAATAGGTTACAAAAATTAGTAGTTAGTTAAAACTAACCAAAACGAACAGAATTTTGGCGACTAACTAAAACTAACCACAAAGAATACATTTGATTATGATGTATCGGAGTCGGTTCAAATGGCTAAAATAAATTGGAACTAACTGAAACTAACCGAAAGTTGATTGAAGGACTAACCGAAACTATCTAAAAATAACCAAAGGCACCAAAACGGGCTAAAACGAATCGGAACAGGTTAAAAATATTACAGTAACGTTATGACTAATTATATATTAATAGATTTTTCTATCTACAAGTGGAGGGTTATTTTTTAGGTCTTCATATCTGCACGTATTTTTATTTATTTATTTTTAAATTGTGATAATCTTTAATGTTGTTACGTTTTTCCGTGGGTTCTGACGAAATCACAATTTTTACTATTTTAAACTAACACTCTCTTTGTTCTTTATCACTCTATACAATTAACACACTAGACTGCTCTTATAACTTTGCAACTATTAGATCTTTACAATTCAGAACTCAATGATTAACTAACTCAACATGCACTTTGCCTTACTATTTATATACAATCTAAAATCTATAGCGATTACTCCGGACGAAGCGAGGCCTCTATTATTCTCGACCAGGCATCGGGAGAATTCCACAGTTCCTGAATCTTCGCGGCCGGCAATGATTCATACGTAGACGCGACAAGGCTAGTTCTATAGGGTAGCACAAAAACATTCGGATGGTTGCTAGCCGTGACATTTCCTCCCTCTTAAACCTGATCGTCCCGATCAGCTACTACTACCAGGGACTCCCACTGAGCCCACAGGGTTTTAAAAGTAAATCTTTTAGTTGAAATCTCTCTCCAGCTTGGTCTTGGTTGATGTTCTTCTTTAGCTTTTAGCATTAGTGCTATTTCACTATCCTCCAGCTGATCCTTTTTAAGTTGCTCTGTGGTCCAATGCTCAAACCTCAAACTTCATTTGCCTAATGGGAGTAATTCCTTCTCGTTGATCTATTCTTTGGCAATGCTTACAATTATCCTCGCATGGTCTTTTGGATAAAGCATCTGCATGATTATGCAATCTCCTTGCCCTGTGCTTAACCTTAAAGTTATATTGTTGTAACTTTTTAAGCCATCTGGCTGTCTGTCCTTCAGGTTGTTTCATATCCAAAAGCCATTTAAGTGCTGCATGATCAGTCCTGATAAGGAATTCTTGTCCATACAGATGTTGATGGAAATGCTCAACAGACCGTACTATTGCCAAAAGCTCTTTTCGGGTTGCACAGTAGTTACGTTCAGGTTTCGAAAGTGTTCGACTGTAGTATTCGTTAACTCGTTCTTCTCCTGCTTGTACTTGAGATAATACCGCTCCGACGCCGGTGTTCAATCAATCAATCAACAATATTTATTTACTCTTTCGTGATTTACATGTCACCTCTAGATACTAAATAACATATTTTGGAGCGTATCGCGGGTTTACTCCCCACGCTATTTCCTCAGCGCGTTGCGGACCCGCGCATCACTGCACGCATATAGAGGGGGGCGGGATGTGTGCCCTGCTATTTCGTACTAGATTAGTGACGCTACTTTCGATTTGCATTTTCCATGGGATTTATCCCTTGAAAATCACTGCCAATTAGTGCTAACGCTTCGTTATTGTTTGTTTACTTGTGCTTGCAGGTTTTGGCTTGATCTGTTTTGTTATGCAGGGAAAAGTGATGCCGGTGTTGCTTGCGTCTGTGTCCAATACACATTTACCCTTTTGTTCCGGATATCCCAATATTGGACTAGAACATAGAGCCACTTTTAATTTCCTGAACGCAAAATTACAGTTATGATCCCAGTTATAATTTGCTCGTTCTTCAGTATGTATATTTGCAAATCCTTCGACAAATCTTCTATAATAAGTACATAATCCAAGGAAGCTCCGCAGTTTGTGCTTGCTCGCGAGGACGAGGCCAGTCTTTGATTGCTGTAATCTTTCGTTGGTCAGTTTGGATTCCCTCTGGTGACACGACATGCCCGCGAAATTCAACTTTTTGTTGAAAAAGAAAACATTTCTTTAGTTTCAGTAAGAGCTGAGCATTCTTGATTCTAGTAAAAACTTCATGCATGCATTACCATCATATCATCAAGATAGACCAGGCATGTCTTCCAAGTGAGGCCTCGTAGAGCAACTTCCATAAGACGCTTAAAAGTAGCGGGTGCATTGCATAGTCCGAAGGGCATAACTGTAAACTTATCGTGTTCGACAAGGCCTACTTGTCAGTAGCTGCTCTTTAAATCGAGTGTTGAAAATCAATGACCTGCACCTGCTAGTGTCGTCAACGTGTCATCAATTCTGGGAAGTGGATAGCTGTTCTTCTTGGTGACGTCATTGAGCCTTCTATAGTCCACGCAGAATCTGGTAGTCCCATCCTTCTTGGTGACGAAGACAACAGGAGACGACCATGGGCTTGATGACTCTTCAGTAATTCCATCGTCAAGCATTTTGTCCAACGACCTCTTGCTGCTTCGTCACTGGTAACCTCCGTGGATGCTGCCGTATGTGGTGAGCACTTCCAGTGTCGATTTTATGTTTTATGATGTTCGTTCTTCCAGTATTGCTATTTTTCCTTTCAAAGGCTGTGCTCTGCTCTTTGATAAATTGTGTAGCTTTCTTCAGTTCTTCGGAAGACAGATGATGCCACGATTTCTGGGAATGTCCTAGAACTTCCTTAGGTGATGTTGAGGGTGTTACTTCTGGCCGCGTTTCGCAACTGGTTACCCACTGTACCGGCTCGAGTGGCTATTACATCTCCTTTATTGATTTTGATGGAATTGAATGAAATATTTGCTATCCTTATCGGTATTTCGGCGTCGGTTATGAGTAGTGCTTTGCCTACGAGGTGTTTGCAAGGCAAATCGTGATGTTGGATAAGTCCAGTGCCGCATCCAAAATCCTTAAATTTCCCAAACATTATGTACTGGGTATTTCCGCTTATTCTGAGAGTAGAATGTTTTAAACAACCTGTAATATTAAAACTGTAAATACAGAAAAGTAGTGGTCCCAAGACGGAGCCTTGGGGCACCCCACAGTGAATATTTCTCATATTGGAAGTTCCTATCTTCGTTTCTACATACTGTTACCGACCAGAGAGGTAGCTCCTAATCATATCAATTGATCCCTCCGAGAACCCAACGTGATGTAAAATTGAAAATAAAATCTCGTGATTAATTTTGTCAAACCCTTTAGAATAGTCTAACAGTATTAAAGCGGAACACTTGGTATCATCAGTTGCTCTTATGATATCATCCACGACCTCAAAGAGGCAAGTCGCACAGCTATAACCCCGTCTAAAGCCTGACTGCCTCTGTGGCTAAATGTTACATATTTGTCCTGCCAGCATTTTTTCCATGACTAGATAATGGGGATAAAATCGAAATAGGACGCATATCACTATAGCCACTTGCCTCTTTTTTTTTTTTGAGGAGTGGAAGTACCTACTTAGAAATTTTCCATGAGTCTGGAAATATTTTCAAGCAAACAGGTAATATATGAACAAGAAAAGGTATAATATGGGGACAGCACAGTATCAACATGTCAATATTCAATGAATCTTGACCAAAGGCTTTAGCTTTAATTTCTATCAAATAATTATAAACAATGTGCTCGTCCACCAATGAAAATGATAAACTAGTTTCAGAGTTTATTTTTAATGAGGATAAATAAAAATCGATTACTCTCTGATCAGGAACGGTATGTGTCGAGAATTGAAAAAAAATAATTGTTTATCTCGTTAGGTTTTCATTCGCAGGGAAAACATTATTAGATTTCTTATTATAATCAAGATTCGCAGATTTCTTCCACAGCGCTCGGCCATCCTTTCTATATTTAACAACACAAAATTCCATATAAGCCTTTTTTTCTCTATTTATGGCATTAGTGGTTTAATTTTTAATCTGTTTATAATAGTCCCAGTGATTTGTCAGTTTTGTTTTCTTGAATTTGTTAAATGCTTTATTCTTTAGAGATACAAGTTTTTTTTTATGGGCTCCGTAAACCAAGGAGGGCTTTTTTTCTTAAACTCTCTAAGTCAAATAAATATAAAATCAATTTAGTTAAATAAGTCACCTTCGTATTAACATCGATTAAATTTACGATATTTTGAAATGGAGTATTTACCAGCAATTCATTAAAATGATATTTATCTATCCGTCTTAAATTTATGGCTTTAAAAGTTGTACAAGAAAGTTTTGTCTCATTTGTTGCATATTGACAAAAAAGCAACAAATGATCAGATATATTATAAACCTTTTCAGTGCAAGAAATACAATTCACGCCGATAGGGACAATTATGACATCCAATAACGAAGACTTATTTTTTGTTACCCTTGTGGGTGTATTTATAATTTGTTTTAAATTAAAACAATTTAAAGAATTTTCAAATTTTATGGCATTTTGATTATCAATATTCAACATATCGATGTTGATATCCCCACAAAATGTCAGAACACATTGGTAAAAATTCAGCTCGAGTCCTCGAGCGATTCTAATTTTTTTTTTTAATTTCCTGTAGGGGGTCTGTAAATAGAACCGATTATGTAGGTTTTTTTGTTTATTATAATCTTTAACCAAATTTCCTCTAAAAAGTCCGTAATATTCCCCCTCCTCAATCCAGATCTCAAATAAACAGCCACCCCTAGTGAATCTGTCCATACGAAAAAGCAGATAGCCATCTATAGCAAGTAAATTGTCAAAAGTATTATTTGATTACCACGTCCCTGATAAACCTACCATATCAAACTTTCTTTGCATCAAAAACGTCTTAAATTCTGAAAAATTTTTAGTTAGTGGCCGAATATTAAAATATGCAAATGAAAAGTTTTTCATCACGCAATGCCCTGTTATGCTCTAAATAAAATAGTTATTTTCCTAACAAGTGCGCAAAGTGATACTTTTCCGCACGCGACTGATGTTGACCGAACGACGCGAAGCGAAGTTCGGTCAATCAGTCGAGTGCGGAATAGGCAATTTGCGCAAGTGTTAGGAACAATATTTTTTCTACGAGCGCGGTCCAGACAAGCACATAATAATAATGACCCGTATTTAAATAAAAGAAAAAGTATCTGTCAATTTTGTGATACTTCATTTTACACATAGATTTGTTTAAAATCTGTCAATCTGACAATTATAAGTATTGTTGCTTGACATAATTTTTTACTACTATACCGAGGATTTCAAAATATATGGCTTTTGGTTTAAGTTACAATATCGCGAATTACGGAAACTTTTAGGGAAAAGAGTATAATTATGACTTAAAACGGTTTCTTATATTGCATAAAAAGTCCAAAAGTGTAAAGTTTCTAAAAATATATGATCATTTTCTTGTCTCTCGTGATTTTAGAGAATTTTACTTTCCCGCACATTTTCCCGCATAGCGTGCGAGAAAGTACTACTTCGCGCACTGAGTAGCGCACGCTCGTAGAAAAAATAACTATACACATTTCCTAATGCATGATGTCTTACAATACAAGATATAATTTTCTAAGGCATACGCATAAAGCTTCGAATAATATCATTAATATTACAAGAGGCTTTTAATATTTGAGGCTAATTTTATTAAAATATAACGCTGCCCATACAATTGATTTTTCCATAAATCAAGACTTAATATTTGCATGTGTTACTTTTTATTTTGTTGTAATAAGATATCCGTGCTAGCCTGTTATTTTCGTGTATGTCAGAACACATTTAAGCAAAAAATACATTAATAAGTAAAGAAGATTATTTTATACTATTTCATATATAAAGCTAGCAATAGGTCAAAATGTGTTATTAACCGGCGGGGTGGCGCAGTGGGTAACACCGCTGTGTACATCGTGGCAGCACGCCGCGACTGACCAAGTTCGATTCTCCTACCGGGCATCATACTTTGGAAAAAGTTTGGTGTTCTGATATTACGATGACCACAGGCAAGTGCAAAATATATACAGTAAACTGTAGATCGTCCAGATTAGCCCTGGCAGCAATTCAAATTCAACTCAACGACTCACCTTTAATTAGTATTTACTTTGGTAAAATGCAAATTATTATTTTCGAATAATGATTTAACTCATTAATGATGATTTTAGGAGCCGAAGTATGTTTCAATGAGGCAGCTCAAGTAGGTCCGGCTGAAGTACGAGATATGGTCGATAAAGGATTGTTAGCGATTGCTCAAAACAATTTTGATGAAGCCTACGTGTCGTTCCAACAAGCAAGTAATTTGGAAAAGTCCAATATTATGGTAAGTGTACGCCATACCACCGAACATTAACTATACGATAAGAGGAACCACTCAACCGCGGCAGCTTTGCTGCGCGTGTTCAACGAGCGCTACAAAGGAATCGTAGTGTTTTGCTTGGTTGCTTGGCAACGATTGGCGGACTCTCGCCGCACACAGGTCGAATTTCAATAAAAGCTGGCCAGAAACGATATTTTCGTTTGCGGTATTTTTAATAAAATTTATGACGAAATTATTTATAACACTAGTACTCTAGTTGACTTTGGAAAAAACCATTGGTTTTACGTTATGGTTTTTTATTAGCGTTATTATTTTCACCAAATAAATATTTTGATATAGTTTGTATTCAACGGTCTGTTTCAAAAATCTATTAACGTTTTTAATTAGTTATTGATAACAATACTCAAGGTTTGTAATAACTAACATTTAAAAGATTTTGATTTTTCTGCTTATTGCATAGCGGTGGTGACTTAAAATGTAAAAGATTGATATATTTATCAAATCACAATTACAAGTTCGTAGTATAATAACAGTGTTTTTTGTTAATGATTTCACCATATTTCCGACTACAAATATACTGTAATATGTACGTTTCGATTCTGACAAAAGAGATAAAGAAGAAAATCTTGTTCGAATTTGCTTCATTTTTTATATTCAATTAAATTGTGGCGTTTTGGTTGATTTTAAAATTGGTTAAAGGGATATATTTAATAATAATATTTTTAGTGTATATTTATTAAAATACTTATTTTATAATCGCATAAATTCGTAAAAATTTCCGAAAAATTACCTAATTTACTTAAAAAATATTTTTTTTCTCTTTTTAACACGATACTCCAGGAGATTACAGTGATTTTTTATTTTAATGATTGGGATGACTGCGATTTTTAATTTTAATGATTAAGGAAAAGTAAATTAATAATTAATTTTTTATTTATGAAAAAAACTTGTTCGTCATACAAGAATAAATCTATCATTATTTTTTATTTCTTTGGTTCAGATCGAAGTTACTTAACTATAACGTATAAGCAATTCTTCAACAAGTACTTCAAAGCTTTTCCGACCAAAGTAATAACGCAAAATTTCTTAAATTGAAATTAAAAATATCTGAATTAACAGGATATCAAGACTTTCCCAATGAGCTTAGGTCGACTTGCAATACTTTTTACTATAAATATATTTCCAGGTGGAATCAACCAAGTAGCATCAAAGAGAGGTTTTTAGAAAAAAATAAAAATTGGCTTACAATTGTAAAATTAAAAAAATATATTGTAAAAGGACGCAAAACAGTAGCGTTCAGTGAATGTAGTGCGCGGTCCAAAAGACTGAGAACAAAACCACTCCGAGAAAATTCAACATCACAGGAATTAACTTATGCCGCTAAAGGCTGATTTTCACATGACGATCGTGCACCGACTGTGCACCTACCGTGTCGTTCTTACTGTGCATCAAAAAATTGTATGTTCTATATGTACTACACACAAAGGAGTGTACTACGACCGTGTTGCGGCCGTGCAGGTTCCAGTCGCCTTCAAACCGATTTGCGACGGTCGGAGGACGATCGTAACACAGCACGGCTCGTATGTGAAAATCACCTATACCTAATCATGCACTTCTCCCGAAACGTATGCTTCTGTGATCTGTGCTCAGTTTGTAGTGTAGTACGAAACTGGTAAAATGGGTGAAACTATTAACGAAGTAGTTTAATAATACTCGTTCAAAAACAGCAGTTTTTATATAACTTAGCACACTCTTTCTGTCCTTCTAATGGGCGCAAAACCTTCACTCCAGCTTAGAAGGAACTGGGAGTGAATAATCTCAAATCGGAAGAAAAAAAAATTTTTGAGAATTTAAAATTAGATATTGAATGAATTAACGTATGTCAATGCGTAGGCTAAAACGAGTTGTCGCCGAGCGTATAAATTAGGCCCTAGCTCAAATGTCAGAGTAGGGTTGGGTTGATTTTTTTTTGAAGACGCCACGGGCTTGTAGACAGCACAAGCTAGAAATACCTCAAAGTTGAAATATGGAACTCGTTTTAGCTTAAGCTTCGCGACAAAATAAATGAATACCAAAAATTCGTTATTTATTTCTATCAAGGAAACCGATCAATAAGACAACAAAAATAAGTTAGAAAATGAGATCAGGTATATATATATATGCTAGCAATTTATCAGTATTAATAATGAAAAAATAATTACCACAAAATTAATCAAAAATCAAAGTCGGAATAAAGCAAGTACCCAAATTAACCGAAAAACTAAAGGCGGTGAGAAACAAATATTCAAAAATTAATCAAAAATAACTAAAGTAAATGATAAACAAATACTCGAATATTAAACAAAAGTATATCAAGAACGTTTCAATTACTGAGCGCAAATAAAAAAAAAACATACTTACTGAAGCGGGCCTTTCCTTTGGAGTTGCAATCAAGATTTAATTAAATAAAACAGGTAAATAAACAAACAAAGGATCGGTTTTATTACTACTAATTAGATATCACAGCTGGTCAAGAAAAGAAAGATTAAAGATGAGAAAATTTCAGTAGATCAATTTGTATGGTTACACTGTATTTTAAACGAGAAAAGGTAGGCTTTACTCGGTTACTTGAGGAGATAAATTACACGCTTTATCTTAACAAATGCCGAAATATTCAATCGTAATTTACGGCGAACGGTTTAGTCAATAATAATAGAAGAAAATAGCGTCAATATGGTAGGAAAATTCAAGTAACTCGAATATTCACTTAATCAAAGACTAGTTCACGGGTCTCGAATCATGATCCGTTACAATGCCGTATTACTAACTATGGTTATTCGGTTCAGTTAAGCTACGTTGATAACTGCCGCAAAAACAATATATGAAAAAAAACTAGTTAGACCTGGCGTTATTATAGCCAACAATCAATTTCAGACCTAAACGTATGTCAATTTACGCGTAAGTAACCCACTCCCCGGTCAAGTTACCGGTAGGACAAAGATAATAAACAATTTGTTCGAGTAAGGAAAATCAAAGGCCGCAAAAAAACAATTAAAATAACGCAAAGTCTACTAGGCCGTATCAACACTAGTAGTTATCTGATCTACGGTTATCTAACGTAAGCCAGAAATCGTGAAAATTGAGAATAATAATAAAACTAGTTCGACCTACAACGTTATTGCGTCAGTCAATTAAAAGTTCAAAAAAAAATGATCCAAAATCTGATTTTTTCTAGATCAAACGGATCTATCTGAATTTTAGAATTTGATTAAATAAAATCAAGCATCTTAGGCTAGACAATATTGCCCAAAAATTCAAAGTTCATTTAAAAGAAAATAAGAATAACTAAATGTTACCTTAATTAAGGAGAAAAAGTTAAAAAGTTAATCTTTGTTCGAAAACAAAGCAAAAAAAAATAATTAGAGATCGTAAGTTAATTACTCGCATTTGCCGCAAAATATATGGATGAAAAAAATTAAATATAAATTGCTCACTTGACCGATGAGTAGCTCCTCAGGCAGCTTCCAGAAAAGAACTGCTCACGGTAGAAAGAAGACTTCCTTGACAGGCGAAGGACTGCAAGTATACAGGTGGTACCGCTAGACAGGCGTAGCCAAGGAACACTCTGTCGCTAACGATGCTCGTCAATAGCAATGAACAACCCGACGGTAGCAATGGATCCGACGGTGGAATAGTCCCAACGGTAGCAATAGACACAACGGGAGGAGTAGACCCGACGGTAGAACCCTGTAAACAACACATATTCAAGGTTCCACACGTAACTCTTAATGGACGAGCATTATAAATCGGTAATCAAAATCAACCATCAAGGAAAAAGAGAAATCAGAATTAAAAAAAAAACAATAATTTACTTGTGTAGGGGTAGCCAGTTGCTTATCGCTAGATGGCTTTCAGTTGGGCAAGTGGGCCTCTGTAAGAGATTAAGAAGGGAATTAAAAATCCGCCCACGTGCGTCACAATGTTGAAATGAAACTTAACTTCTGTCATGGTAGTATTGGATATGGTGGGGAAAGCCCTGCCGTGGAGGACGTTTAAGGTAGAGTGCGATGGAAACATTTTGGCGACCATGTTTGTTTTTTCCTTAGCTGTAGTCGCCGTGACGCCGCGTTCGTCTGTCAAAGGTGGAAGAGACGTTTTTGTAAAGTTATTACTTACTGCCTTTGCTACCGACCAGAAATTTCTGGAGCCACTGGGGATTGCAAAAGTTTATTCCTGGTTCTTTGATTGTGTTTGTCCTTAGTTTCGTCAATCACACGTTTGCATTCGTTTCTCACTTCGGTAAAATAATTGCGACTTTCCGCGGTCTGATTTTGCTGCCAGTTATGTAGGCTTGTTGTTTCCTACCTACGGCTCTTTCGCATCTTCTGTCGAAACAGGGCTTTCCAGTTAACGGTAACTTGATGGAATTTGGGATGTATGCTTCCATTCCTGCGGAGATTACTTGCGTAATCTCTTCGCAACAGACTGATAGGTCGTCAGTGCCAAAGCAGACGTCGTGGTCCTTCACCGGACGATGCAAGTAGGCTTATGCATCTACCACCTGTCACCGCTTTCACTGGAAGTATCGGCCTCAAACTTAATCCTTTGGTGGTCCCTAGTCTGAAAGGGGTGACAATTGGGTTTGTTAGGTCACTCCGCAGTGCTCAGCTCCAGACTTTGTACTTTGGTGTTCTCCGGCCTGGAGGAGGACGATGGGATTTGATGGGCCACATCCCGTGGCAACTCGGAATGGCGGGGGCGTAATCAAACTGCTCTCACCAATTTGCCGTTCCAGCCAGCAAATACAATGCATCCCCGCTTCTCACAAACTGTCATTGATGAGCTCCAGACTTTGTACTTCGGTGTTCTCCAGCTTGGAGGAGGACGATGGGATTTGAAGGGCCACATCCCGTGGCAACTGGGAGTGGCGGGGGCGTTCCTGCCAGCTTATAGACTAAGTGAGATGTGACATAATTTAAAAACATCCCAGAAAAATGATTGTTTTCACTCAATGGCTGTTTTTGAAACGTATTTCCCAATATATCCGAGGTAACCGATGGTCGCTTTACGGCCACCATTTTTTACTTTCTTAACATATTGAGATAAAACTTGGCAAAGTTGTTGTTACGATGCCAAAATAAAATTTGTTGACGTTTTGTTTCACCGAGTCATCATAACTGTTGTTGTATAATTTTTGTTTTTTGGAACCTACAGCTCCTTCAACGTAGGATTGTGTCAATTTTTATATCGAATTAAACCAATATATAGTCACAGCCAATTTTCATTTTGTAATCTAGGTTCATTGCAGTTTTCATTAAATATGTAAATATAATTTTCGGAAACAAATCTTAATGGCCATGACCAAATTTTCTCGCCTACTTTTTTACAAATCTCTCTAATATGCGGCATTGCGGGATACCCGCATGCCGTGGAATCCGCCAGTTTAAAATCGAACGAAAATTGCAAATTTCTATAAAAATAAAACATACTTTTTCACAGTGTAAATAAAGATTCATTTTTTCTATCGATTTATTAATATGCCTACCATTTATCACGAGGAAATCTCTCATTCTTGTTTTGGCAGATGTAGCATATAGCTGATGAGGTGAACTAATAATATACCATTCTTTTAGATCCTCAACAACATGGGTGTATGTCTACTCTATGGAGGCCACCTAAAGGAAGCAATCGCTGTGTTGGAATCGGCGATCGCCTCAAATCCAATGCACGCACTTCACGAATCACTAATCCTCAATCTATGTACGCTCTATGACATGGAGTCATCTAAGGGTATTACGAAGAAATTCGCTCTCTTGCGACAAATCTCAAAGTATAGCTCGGACGCTCCTACTGCCATTTTAGAGAAACTTTACGGGTGAGGAATGGTTAATCTTCGTTGATTAACTTGATTTTAAAGCTATAGTTTCTAGTTCTTTCACCCCGTGATTTTCAAAACCATAATTGGGACTTTTTCAGCTTTAGAGCATTTTTAAACAAACTACATTTTGGTGTTAGGATTAAAATTCCGAAGTTGGCAAACTTTAGAGTAGAACAGCTTTAACTGTTTCTTCAGAGAATCTCTTAAGTGGTCATGATGCTATACAGCTATCTATCTATCTACACAGACACACACACACACACACAAATA
>MU185571.1:61338-109476 GCA_016904865.1 Pissodes strobi
GAAGGTGACTGCGGTGGTCCTTTAGTTTTAAAGGAAACACACCAACGACGAGATCCATAAAATAGTAAAATTCAAAAAGTATGCTTAGTGTAGAGGAAGCGAAACAACATTCAAGTTTTGGGGACTTATGCAGTATTTTGGCATTTTAATATTTTGTACGTTGAGGTCTGGTTTAGTCAGTAGCTGATTTTAAATGGGTTTTTATGTGGCAAAATCGGTACAATAATAAACGCATCTAAATTATGGTGATGTCGGCTACGGGCAAAGGGGTTATTTAGGGCACGAGATTCACCTCCATGTTGCCGGTGCTCTAGTGCAACCAACGAGAAAGAGAGCTCAAACATTACTTCAATGGCTCAAAACATTGTGTTAACAGTAATAAAAGTGCATAATTTTTGTGATTAAGATTAATAGGGCCCACAATAAAAAATATTTAAAGGTACAATTAAAAACTGTTCGATATAGTGCAAAAAACTTTACGTGTGGTTCCGGTGATTTGATGGTGACATATTTGAGGACTAGTTTAGGACTATTGCCTTGGCATATTTCCAACGGTTTGATAAAGAGCAGCCAAATATGTTAATTGGTCATAATTTGGCTTCACATATGGCTGTAAATATCATAAATGGATATAACATAGGATTTGTGATCTTCCTCCAAACAACATGCACCTTTGTCTACTGCTAGATGTGGTGGTGTTCTGCCCACTAAAAACATACTGGTGGCAATTTTTATCAACTTGAAAAGAAACACACAAAGGCGAGCACAAAGGACACTTTTCAAATGACACTTTCCAAGCCTGTTAGACCAAATGCTGGAGAAATTAAGTAAAAATCGAGGTAAAAATATTCACCATTAATGAGGGAGAGGCTTTAAAACATATTCCTCATAAAGATGAGAATAATTAATCGTACCAGGTGCAAATCCAACATCGGATGAAACTTTTGCAAGTACAGGTACCACCTATCTAAGAAAAGGGCAAACAAAAACATCAATAAAAGAAGAAAAGAAGTTAAATGCGAGACCTTGTGTTAACGTGAAAGGTGAAAGTAGTAGTGAGGATCAAAAATAATAACGATCATTTTTCGATGCATGACTGAATACAATCGAGGGGGATGAAATATGTATTGTGTTATTGGAAGCATTAAGAAACTTAAAGGACAGTAAAGCAGTGTAGGTATAGATAATTTATTTATTTACTCTCTTTACAAACACCAAAAAGGTAATTACAGGTAAAGGCATCTCAAAAAACAAACTAAAAACAAAGACCAACACCTACACACTAAGACCTATACAATAACACCTACTCACACTACCCCTATTCCTAAGCAATGACAACAATTGTCTTACATCAGTTGCAAATAATATTATATTATATATTATGCACTCTTATGAAATCATTGCACACAGCGATCATTCTATTTAATGGAGAATATGAAGAGACTTTAACATCAAATAGGACATTGTTAGGCAGCCTTAAGTTATTCATTGGTACATTAAAATTAATATAATTTATAAGAGCTCAGTCTTTATATTTTGAACTATTAACAACATGATACACAAATAAGATATCCTCTTTGTCTCTTCTTTCACTGAGCCTTTCTATGTTGAACATATTTAACAGGACTTTATATGATACCATAAAAGGATAGGTATGTTATATGTGTTTTTAGGTAGATATATCTCAGGAACTTTTTTTAAATCATTTCAATTAGATCAATATTACTAAGAGCTGTAAGGCTCCAGATACAACTGGCATATTCTAAATGAGGTTTTACAACAGCATTGTACAATCTAATCATTGTGTCGATCTTAAAATTTTGTGTGTTTCTTATAAGAAAACTGAGAGATTTGTATACCTTCGCAGTAATGTACTGGTAATTGTTGTTAAACCTTAAGTTTGTCTGAAAGCAGATGCATAGATCCTTGACCTGGCTTTTCCTATTAACTTTCTTGCCTTTTAAATAGTATTGTTGAACAATAAAATTTTGTTTACGTGTATGTGTCATAACAGTACATTTCTCAACATTAAGGTTCATGTTGTGCTGTGCAAACCGATCCACAACTGAATTTAAGTTTGTCTGAAGATCTGCACAATCCTCATCTCTACGGATTAATTTAAAGATTTTGAAATCATCAGCAAATAGCAGACCCGAATATCTATAAAATGAGTCCGGTAAGCTATTTATAAACAAGTTGAAAAGCAAAGGGCCCAAATTACTGCCCCGAGACACCTGATGTTACGTAAAAAGTATCTGACCTAGATTTACCCACCTTGACGGTTTGCGGTCTCCATGTAAGATATGATTCCATAAAATTATAAGATTTCTCAGAGAAACCCAAACTTACCAAAGTATTTAAAAGGAGGATTTGATGGTCCACCGTATCAAATCCTTTTTCACAATCCGTGAAGACAACATCCAGTTGCTATCTATCTTTAATAGCATTAAGTTTTTAGGTTTTTACAAGTTTTTAATTATTTGAAATGTAATTTAGAAATGGGGTATCTCGTATATTGATAAATAAATAAATTAGAGACATGTTCAGAAAAAATACAGAGACTTGTTACTGTAGACTTATCATTCAAAAAGCCGTGCTGCCATTTGCTCGTCTTTGTTTGAACAAAGTTGAAAATACCATTGTACAGATAGATAGATAGTTTATTGGTAATATTTTATTTATTTTTTATTTATTTCAATAATATGTCATTTATAAATACATATTACCAAAAGGTGTAGACCGTGTCACAAAATTTAAAACTTACAATTAAACAATTTGTATAAATTGCTATTGTATTGTTACTCTTATTGATTAAATAAAACTAATCCTAAGACACATTAAAATTTTTTCTTTACATTTAAAAGTACATCATAAAGTTAGTAACAGTACAAACATTACAAACATTTTCTTATACATTAGGTGGAAAGCCCTAGGCTATTTACATCCCTATCTTCTAAAAATTCCTTATACTACAATAACATTTATCTAATAAAATTTTCTGTAAGATACGTTTTTGACTATACAAATTTTCAATTTTAAAATGTTGTGGAATTTTGTTCCAGATCTTTACAATGTTGTAGGTAAAAATTTTTTGTATATGACTATAATTTGCTCTATCATTTACTAGGTGAAGTTTATTTCTAGTCTCATAATTATGACTTATTTGGAGCTCTATAAACTGAGAGTAGTTTTTAAGAACAAACAACACACTCCGTGTGTCATAGATGTAGATACCATACAATGTAAGAACCTTATAATAATTAAAGACACCTTTACATGTTTCGGTTTGTTTTATTTTAAATATGATCCTTAGGCATCTGTTTTGTAATATAAAAGTTCGGTTAACCCCTACTGAGTTTCCCCAGAAAAGTATACCGTATCCTATTCTTGACTGTACATACGCATGATATGCTGACAAAGCTGCTTCATTATTTACAGTTTCACTGATTATTCTAAGTGCATAACAGTACCGAGAACTACTTCCTGCAAGCAGTTCTATGTGTGATTTCCAGTTTAAATATTTGTCAATTTGTACTTCAAGAAATGATAGGTTCTCGACCGGCTCAATTCTTGCATTTTCAAACTGAATATTAACATGATGTTCTTTTCTTTTTCCAAATACAAACAGCTGAGTTTTTGAAACATTTAGCAAGAGACTGTTGGCCGAGAACCATTCATTTAAGGTTTTCCAGATCAGTCATTATTTGCTCTTCACACTCATTCTCACTCTCCACTCTATACAATACCGAGCTATCATCAGCAAACATTACAACATCTCTACTGACGACATTCACCAGTTCATTAGTAGGTATACAATGTGTAGAGAAGCGGCCCCAGGATTGAGCCCTGTGGGACACCCCTTTGTACATACACACCATCAGACTTTACTTGATCTCCATTTATACCAACATCAACTATGCGTTGTTTTCTACTTGACAGATACGACCTGAACAGCTGCGATGCTACACCTCTTATGCCATACAGCTTAATTTTCTTAACACTATCAAATGCTTTTGATAGGTCGACACACAAGGCAGCAGTGATTTTACCATTGTTCAGAGCTTCGATAATGTTCTTTAATGCCTGGTAAATAGCGGTGACAGTGGATTTACCCCTCCTAAAGCCATTTTGTTGATCGACCAAAACATTGCCCGAATTTAGGAAACATCAGCATATCAAATATCACCCTCTCGAATACCTTGTTCACATTTTACAGTAATGATATTGTTCTGTAATTATTTAAATGCTTACAGTCTCCTTTTTTATAAATTGGCTTAATCCAAGCTTCTTTTAAAACATTTAGATATATTCCATTCAAGAGAGATATGTTTATTATGTGCGTAAGAGGTACGGCTATAAGGTGTGCAGTTTGCTTCAATAAATTTACAGGCACCTCATCAAATCCCACAGATTTTTTATTTTTAGAGCAATTATATACTTATGCACCTCATATTCTGTTACGGGAGTTAAGGAAAAGCTTCTACTACAAAATTTAATTTTTGTATGATCAAAATGTTTATTTTTGTTAATAACAGGACAGGCATTTTTAACATACAATAAGTACTTTTAGAAGTCAGACAAAATGGTAAAATTTTGTACAAAGTAGTAAAATTATAAAATATACTAACTTAATTATTGTAAGAACCATAATGCTAACTTAATTGTAAGAATTATAATTAACATTGTAAAAGACATTAGATCACCAAGTACCTACAAACCAATAGGTTAAAAAAAACATTATAAAACATTCATTATCCTTTCTCCTCTTTGAAAAAAAAACATTAAAAACAAAGAAAAGTTGAGAAAGACAGTACACACTACAAATTAAAAATGGATTTGAAGTACCGGGTGTTTCACTATAAACTTTTTCAATTGACATTTTAGAAAAAAACGTTAAATACAAAAATTAAAGGGGTTGATGTTAAGTTTTTTGTGGCATAGCACTGTTGTATACAGGGTGTTCCACAAATGCGGGATTTAACAAAGTTTTTTAATCATATATATTATGGGCTAAATTGAAAGAGCTCGCTTTTGAGATTCCAAATGTATAGGGTTTGCTATATATATTATTTTCATTATTTCGGCCAAAACTCGAATCTTAATTATTACTGTAAGATGGCCATGAATGCTATGACGGATTTCATACACGCGTTTGTTTTGTTTGTAAACCTATCATAACAAAAAATTTGTGATCTGAAGAGCATAGATAATGAAAATAAGTATTATTTTTTACCTATAATCTAATAACTTTAACAAGATGACACTATACAAAAATATGTATGAACTAAAGAATATTAAAACTTCTGATCATAAATAACCGTATAAAAAAGTTTGCGAACATTAAACTTTGAAATAAAAAGTTGAATTTGTTTTTATTTTATTGAAATTCCTTCAGATGCTGAAAGTGACCACCACTCTCTGGAATGCATAGCCTATAGCCTTTTTAAATTTATCTAGAATTTAAACAATCCACGCGAGATGCCTTATATTTATTCTATTAATTTGGTCACTTATTTCTTGTCTACTTTAATTAACGTTCTAGTTAATTTTTCGATATATATATTATTTTTGATACTCCCACAGGAAGGTGTCCATAACCGTAAGATCTGGCCTATTTGGTGGCCATTTAACCATATCAAACCTTCCAATCCAGGTCTCAAATCTGTCGTTTAAATAATGTGTGGCTAATCTAATATTCTGCCTAGGGGCCCCGTCTTGTTGGAAGATGATATCTCTAGACTCATTAAGCGGAAGGGTATCAATGAAGTCTTCACTTTCATTTTGAAGTGCGTGAAGGTAAAATTCTCTGGTACGGTTAAATGTCCACCAAACAGTCCAGACCTTATGGTCTTGGACACCTTTCTATAGGGGTGTCTTAAAAATAGTATATATCTAAAAACTAACGAGAAGGTTAATTAAATTAGACAAGCGATAAGTGACGAAATTTATAGAATAAATATAAGGCATCTCGAGTGGATTGTTGAACCTCTAGATAAATTGAAAAAGGCTGTAGGTTATGGATTCAAGAGAGCGGTGGTCATTTTCAGCATGTGGAGAAATTTCAATAAAATACTAGCAAATTGAACTTTTTATTTCATAGTTTAATGTTCGCAAAGTTTCTAAAGCAATTTTTTTATACTGGTATTTATGGTTAGAAGTTTTAATATTCTTTAGTTCATACATATTTGTATAGTGTATAGTGTCATCTTGTTAAAGTTGGTATTCGATTATAAGTAAAAAGTTAAATTTATTTATATTATCTATGCTCGTTAGATCACAAATTTTTTGTTATGATAGCTTTACAAACAAACCAAACACATCCGTCATAGCATTCATGGCCACCTTAGAGTAATAATTAAGATTCGAGTTTTGGCCAAAATAATGAAAATAAATATAGCAAACCCTATATATTTGGAATCACAAAAGTGAGCTCTGTCGATGTAGCCTATAATATACAGGGTGTTCCATTAAAAAAATATAACTTTGTTTTAAGCCTGCATTAATTGTGGAACACCCTGTATACAACAGTGCTATGCCACAAAAAAACCACTTTATATTGATAGTATTGTCCAAATTATTCCAAGCACACCCTCTCATTTATTTATTTATATAAATGTATTAATTAAGATTTTTAATTTCATACAAGAAAGTGTTCGTTATCTTCTTCAACTGCAACTAAAAGCGTTCTTGATAAGCAGCGCCTTTTGATGATTTCTTTGATAATCCAATAAATGTGTAATTTAAATGGGTCTGTTTACATACAAGCACAGCTTATTCAATAACCAGCTACTCATCTTGCGGCGGCATCCTTTGATTTGGGAAAGTCAAGTGAAAATTTTAGAAGAGGGCCATGAGTTAATATTTTTCTAAACGTCTGGGCATCTGAATAATACTTTTGACAGTTCGTTTAATTTAAAATACGATGTTTTATCATCTAAAATCCGTTTGAAAACGATTTTAAACGGCAAAATTGTATAAAAATCCGAAATTTCCGGTCTTTTTAGGGCAATAGCCGTAGCTTCGCGCGAATTTGTCGTGGATTTTGAAGGGAATATTCATTTTAAATTCAGTTCGCTTCGTGTCATTACATTGCCTGAAAAATCACGAGACCGTGAAACTGAACCGCTAAGGGCACTGTCAGGATGCGCAGTGCCCGGCACTCCAACTTTCCGATTTCGATAGAGATGAATAGCTGGTTATTGAATAAGCTGTGATACAAGGTAGCCAGGTAGTACTGTAAGGGGGTTTTTCTTAATACTGTAGTTTTAGTAATATTTTTGAATTGCTAATTTTCTGTTTGATGACACTGTTCCATGCCCATCTTGAGCTTAATAACTTTGTTATATTGAATAAATAATTTCAAAAGTAAAGTAAAGTAAGTATATTTTTATTTGTGAAAGTCTGTGATTGACAGTAATGAGTAATGACAGTCAGTAATAGTATGGAGTATGGCAGTTTGAGTTGACATGACAAAAGCAGTGTTCGTTTAACAAGACGTTGCCCCTACCGCATCAGAGAGCTCCAGAGTTGCGCGCGCCTCACATTGTTCACAAAAGTCTAATATTACACTTCACGCATGGCCCTCCGCTCGCTACGGGGGCGCAACCAACAGAAACTAACCCAAGGCATGCCCAATATGAAGAAAAAAAACTTTTTAAACAATATTAAAAACTAAAAAAAAGCGTGTGCGCATATCAGAAGTGAAACAACTTAAACGCCCTAGCCTCAGATTTGGTTAAAAAGTAGTTTTTTAAAATATACCACTCAATTAACAAAAAGGGAGGACCTAAATGAAAAAAATATATATTTTTCATAAAAGTTTCGCTTATGTCTTGACAAGGTAATAGAGCAAACCCCATATTTTTATCTTGTAAAGTAACAAAGTAATCATAGTAATTAAAAGCCCTAGCCTTATACATATCTTAACGGATTTGGTTAAAAAGTAGTTTTTTAAATATAACACTCAATTAACAAAAAGGGAAGGCCTAAATGAAAAAAAAAATATCCATCATAAAAGTTTCGCTTACGTCTTCACAAGGTAATAGAGCAAATCCCATATTTTTGCTTGTAAACTAACAAAGATATCGCAATAACAATTCGTTTCACCTGGTCGTGTAACGCCCGCCGTGTGTCGGGGATCGCGACCTTCAAATTTTACTCCCGACGCGACGCGCGTTAAGAAGTTTCACTTCAAAAAAATGTCTTGCCATTGGAATCGAAACCGGGCCTCCGTATTGCAGACTCAGCATCAAACCACTAAGCCACGGCACATACTGAGCTACGGAACAGTTTGCAGCAATTTGCTAGACCTTAAAGATATGGTGTTTGTCAACAATGTAATGCGCGTGCAACTCTGATGCGGGACGGGTAACGTCTTCTGTAATTCATTGCATCATAAAGACATTGCTAAAATAGGAACGAAAACACCCGATACCTTCCAGAACCGCATCAAACGGCTTCAGAGTTGCGCGCGCATTACGTTGTTAACCAACACCGTTTAAGGTCTAACAAATTGCTGTCAACTGGTCCGTAGCTCAGTATGGGCCGTGGGCGAGATTTCAGTTATAGTGTACTTGTGAATGAGAGGCGCGTGATTGGCTAGTTACGTGAGGTGACGCATGTCTTCGCGATGCAACTAGTTGTTTCTAAGTCAGCAGATGGTCTAGGCACAGCTTACCAATTAAGCTGTGGTCTAGGGGTCTGCATGGTTGGTGGCCTTCACTTCGGCGACCCGGGTTCAAATTCCGTCGGTTTTGGTTTTTTTTTAATAAGCAATTTTTTTTTCTTAATTTTTGGGTTTTTCGTGGGTATGGCTTGGGTTAGCACTTGGTTAGTTTCCTTTTCTTGAGTCCCGCAGCGAGCGGAGAGCCATATACTTGCCAATTGCAGGTTTTTAAATCGCATGCATTCACAAGTGTACTACGAACTGAAATATCGCGTGCCGTGGGTCAGTGGTTGGATGCTGAGTCTGCAATACGGAGGCTCCGGTTCGATTCCAGTGGCAAGAATTTTTTTTTTTAATATGTAAAAAGTTTTTATCTTTATTTTGGACATGCCGTGGATTAGTTTTGATTACATTCTGTTGGTAGCATGCGTGAAGTGTAATATTACACATTTTTGTCAACAATGTGATGCGCGCGCAACTACGAAGCTCTCTGATGCGATAGGAGCAACGTCTTGTCTTTTCGTTCGATTATGATATCGCTGAGCAAGAGCTACCAAGCTTGATCGCGGAATATTGCGATTCGGGCTAGAGCGGTGGGCAAACTTAGAGGTAGATATAGCAGGGTAACTAATCAGCCTTCAGTGTACCGATGTCTTTGCGGTGCAATGAATTGACTCGACGTGCTCTGGTGGTTCAGTGGTTAGATGTTGGACCTCTGATACGGCGGCCCGGGGTGCATTAATACATTCCGTACATGCATTTGGCACCTAGGGGTTGTTATTGGTCAAACCATTCAAAATTTGATCTTTTATCCAATCAACGCATGGGTGCGAAAATCGTGTACGGAATGTAATTCGGTGCCAAATTGAGGTACGGAATGTAATAAACACTTTTGCAGAGTAAGTATTTTCCGAAGGCTTCAAAGAGTATGATAGAAGTTCGGAAAGGATGACAGGCGTCTTTTAAAGACTAGCGTTTTTAATCAGCGGTTTGTAGTTAGTACTGTCAACTTCACGCATGGCCCTCCGCTCGCTCCAGGGCGCAACCAAACAAAACTAACTCAAATTTAAAAAAAGAAACAAATAGCCTTAAAAAATTAAAAAAAAACTGCCACTGACGGGAATCGAACCCGACGGCAACCCGTGCGTCGCCCGGAGCCGCTCTAGTGAGCGGCCAAAGCGTACTGTGTGTCACATGCGGCTCGGAGTGATCCAGTAGGGGGCCGCGTAGACTATGCTCGGCCAAGTGACGCTGCTAGCTCCCCTATGTGGAGTCCCGCCTCGATTTGAGCTTCCCCAAGATATTTATTAATTGAAATATATTTAGAAACAAATTCCTTGTGATAACCAAAGGCCGCTTCCGGGTCTAATATAAATTCACCAGGGTCCCCAATATACTCGCTAGAAGTCAGCGGGGGACTCTGGGTTTATCTCGATTCAGTTCAAGCACCAAGAGCTCATCCACACTCGGGGGGCTTTTGGTGCGTGGTTGCCGTCGAGTGCCGTGAGTCGGCTCGGAAAGTCATTTTTAATAACAATATTTATATCTACTATGTTTTTTCACGGGATGCCAAGTCGTTATCGAGTCGACTACTCGCTATTTGTAAGACTTCTCAGACAACGTACAACCCGTAAACTGATCTCATTGTCAGTCCGGGGGGAACGAAGGTGGGCCCACCAAAGCCTTTCCCGCTATCCAAGGGAAATTGTAAATAGCAGCCACCACAGAACGTCTGTCAGAAGCAGGCTGAATAAAATACAACACAAGGTTAGTGGGCAATAAATTTGTCTTGGGCATGAAATTTAGAACACCCTATAGACGCATAGGAGTTCCACTTGATTCTAAGAGTCACCCTGTATATGAGGACTACAAAATTAACTAAGCCTTATACATGTACTAGGAGAGTTCAACTCTAACCTAGTATTTTTGGTAAAACAACTTTTTTTCGATTTTTTCTCTAATGAACAATTACTAACTAATGACAAGATATTTTAATTAATATCTAACACGTATATTAGTGTCTTTAGTTTTTTGGGGCTTCTCGTTCCGCACGCGAAATTTTCAAAACGCGTTCGAAGTTTTAAGGGTTCTGAGAAGCCGGATTCCGTACGAATTTACCAAGGATCGCACTAAAATCGTCTTTTGAGCGCGTCTGGCGCTCGTCGCGAGTTTTTTGGCTACGATCACCTTAAGAGGGATCGTAAGGAAGTTACTCGAGGAAGGCTTTTTAAAAATCGTTGTTTCTCGGGCCTTTTTGGGGGGTGTTAGCTATGTGTTATATGCCAATCCCTAGCAACTTGTCAGCTGCTGCTCGGCAGTTTTCTGACAGAGGTTTTGTGTAAGTTAGGGGCGTCAGGGGGAACTTTTTGTGGATTAATGTATGATTAGTGTATTTTAGACCAAACTACTCCCCGGACACGGTTCTGAGTTCAGCGACCGTGCTGGTTTCGTATGGTATACGAACTAGTGATAAATAGCCTTTGATTCTTCTGTTGAGATAACTCCAGTCGCAACAGTATAACTTCGCTATCTCCCGTACGTACTTGGCTAACTTATCACTCTTTAAACGCGCCAGAATTCTTTAGGAAAAGCCTTATTTTCTTTTATCGGTTCGTATGCCTTTTCGCTTTTCACCCGTAGGCCGAGTAGCTAGTAGTATGGAGGAGTCAGGGGGCTCTCCAGTTATCGAAGCCGAACTGGCCGGACGCGATGTACTCTCGCCCAATGTTTAAATATGACTAGTATGAAGTCCTGAAGTTCCAAAATCTCCGCAAAACTCGATAAATTCGGTACAAGGCTAATTAGGTACCTGTTGAGAGTGCTGGCCCTAAAATGTTTTTTTCTACAGCCGCGCGCAAAATTACTAATTACTAAATTGAAATGAAATCGCAAAATCGACGAATGCCGTGGATCCTTATTTTGCGCTCTAGCGCGAACATGGAAAAGGAAATTCTCACTTTTTCCGTCTAGTGTGCTGAAAGGTCATGGAAACCGAAGATAAATAAATGACAGTCGTGCGTTTGTTCTAGTTTGTTGCTGGCACTCCTGTTCTAAATATGCCCGAAGCCCGGACATAATATGTCAAAACTGACAGTCATTTGCTAATTTCAGAATAAGTATAGAGAAAAATGTGCATTTAATTTTAAAAAATGCGGCTGTAGAAAAAGTTCTGTGTGTTTTTCGAGCGCAAAGTAAGATTGTCGTTTTCGAAAGATTACTGCGCTCCGCTACGCGTCGCGCAGTAACATTCTTTCTCAAGCGGCAATCCGTTACTTTGCGCTCTAATTACACAAATAACTATTTCCTTCGCCTCGGGGCTTCTTTGACTCGTCCGTAAGCTTAGTAGAGTCGTTTCTTTCTTCGAGATTGTCGAAAATTCGGCTGTCCTGAAGTTGCAAAATTTCAGAAAAACTCAATAAAGTCGGTAGGAGGCTGATTCGGTACCAGTTGAGAGTGCTGGTCCTACAATGCCTTTTTCTTCGCTTCGGGGCTTCTTTCGCTAGTCCGTAAGCTTTCTACAGCCCTTTCTTTTTCAATATGTCAAAAATTTGGCTGTCCCTAATAGCCAAAAATCTGGGAAAATCTCAGAAATTCCTCAGAGATATTGGGCTTGGGGCTAACTGGATGAGTTGGTAGTCCCGTTAGGATTCCTGAAGATCAATGATGGCGCTGGCCTAAAGTGGTTTCTTGTTTCTTACGTTTTCGGGATCTGAACTGCAATTAAATTTAATTTTAATTCTATCGACGTGCTTCAGGCTGAATATTCCCACCCGACCGTGCACAACCAATCGAGGGCGCTAATTTTCGCGCGATTGGAAGGCGGTTGGGTTTATCGACGACGGTTGACCGAACCGCCGATTCTAGAATCATGGAACGTTAACTGCCGCATGCCTTGTGCGGCGTGCATTCTTATCCAGTGGCGTGCATAAATGCAGTTAAGTCTAAAGCACGTTTTTACAACACATCGTATCACAAGCACAGGATCTAACTACTCCCGCCACCAGGCTTGCTGAAAGCGATTCACTGGGCTGCAAAGATATGCTGCTCCATAAACTGTTATTATATTCCGTACCTGAATTTGACACCGAATTACATTCCATATACGATTTCCGCACCCGCGCCCGCGCGTTGATTGGATAGAGGTTGAATGGTTTGACCAATAAAAATTCCCGAGGTGCCAAATAGATGTACGGAATGTATAAATGTGCCCGGGATTCATTTCCGGTCGGTTTTAAATTTTTTTGTTTAAGATTATGTTTCTAAAAGGTATTTTTTCTTCATTTTTGGCATGCCTCGGGTTAGTTTTGTTTAGTTTCTGTTCTTCGAACCCCTGTAGCGAGCGACGCGAGCGGAGGGTCATGCGTGAAGTGAAACAATACATTGAGCTGATTAGGTGCCGCGCTAGGTTTAGCTCCAAGTGGTGGGCAAGCACTCAGATTAATCAATTAATCTACTAAAAAACGAACGTTTGTCATATAAATATTGACATTTGATGGTTGTTAATTCTTCCCGGATATGAATTTTTGAATTCGCCTCGATTTGATATTTAGCCAATTTTAACACCGTGCTATTTATAAATGTTTTTATTAATAATATATATTCTAATAATTATGCATAATGATAATCCATTATTAATTAATTAATCCAGTAATGTACAGGGTGGCTCGAATTCGTGTCTATGTATGGGGAAATCGAAAACCGTAAGAGATACAGTGTCAGTCAAATTAAGGCAAAATTGCGCATTTAAGTGTCTAATAATATGCCGTTTAGACAGTTTTAAAACTCCGAGTATTTACGGAGATATCCGGAAAAAACCGAAACTTTGAAAAATCGTTTTATTTTTTTCCTGGGCTTATTTAAAAACGGATTTCAAATCTAATTGCACGTTTGCATTGCCACTTTTTCCGCTCTATCCAATGATGATATCCAGTTTGAAATCCGACGTTTCATCTTCAAGGGATCATCATCAACTTTCTTTTTTTAAATACGAACTTTAATTTTTTTTATCGTTTTTCAGATGGTATTGGCGTTATTAATACCAGTATGTGTTTTTATTTTTTTTTTCATTTTTTTATTTTCTTATTTTTATTATTTTTTTATTATTTTTATTTTATATATTTTGCTTTGGCGTGATTTTAAATAATTTAATGTAGGTACTTTTGAAATTTTCATATTCTATAAAAATATTTTATTCGTTTTTTTGCATTAAGTGGAAAATTAGAGCCCGTATTAAAAATAGTAAAATTATTTTTTACGAGAATATGGCCATGAATTATTACTCAAACAAGTTGCTTAGTGCATTTTATTTATAAGAAAAATTCCAATAGGTGTTTTTCCATCAAAGTTCCTCTAGTATCACGTAGTATGATTATTGTTAATGTTCTCTATTAAATAAATTTTTTAATTGGTTAAAAGTCGGGAATATTTTATCTTTGCAGTACGCAACTTGTTTGGGTAATAGTTCATGGCCATATTCTCCTAAAAAATAATTTTACTATTTTTTATTTTTAATCCGCTCCAATTTTCCACTTAATACAAAAAAAAATAAAATATTTTTATGGAATATAAAAATTTCAAAAGTATCTACATTAAATTATTTAAAATTACGCCAAAGCAAAATATATAATTAAAAAAATAAAAATAATAATTAAAAAAAAAAAAAAAAAAAATTATAAAAACACATAGTCATATTAATAACGCCAATACCATCTGAAAAACGAGAAAAAAAAATTAAAGTTCGTATTTAAAAAAAGAAAGTTGATGATGATCCCTTGAATATGAAACGTCGGATTTCAAACTGGATGCCATCATTAGATAGAGCGGAAAAAGTGGCAATGCAAAAGTGCAATTCAATTTGAAATCCGTTTTTAAATAAGCCCAGAAAAAAAATAAAACGAATTTTTAAAATTTCGGTTTTTTCCGGATATCTCCGTAAATACTCGGAATTTTAAAACTTTCTAAACGGCATATTATTAGGCACTTAAATGCCCAATTTTGCCTTAATTTGACCGACACTGTATCTCTTACGGTTTTCGATTTCCCCATACATAGACACGAATTCGAGCCACCCTGTACAATGCAGAATATTCACCATCATCTAAAAATTAGAAAAGAGTTTTACCACATTGGCTTAGGTGGCGTGAAATTAATTCGGTCCACCAGAACTTAATATCAAATAACAAATAAGCCTCATATTTTAGCTCTATCGGGAACAAAAGTGAATCAATCATGTTCACTTGAATATAACCGGATATGACCTTTACTCCCGATTTCGACATAACTCTGGCTTAGCTGTTTTTATACGAGACGATTTATGTTGTCAACGGGAAGAAACATACGAACCTAAGGACTTCTATGTCATGTGGTTCAAATTAAGCACAGATCGAGCAACCAAATTAATTTTTTGCTTGTATAGACCACCTAGCGAATACCAATAGAAACGGCTTTTTTCAAATCTTGGCAATCAAATCGATTTTATGCAGATCAACTATCCAACGGCAGAAATTGTCATAGTAGGAGACTTCAACGTACATAAAATCGACTGGTTGAAACATTTCAACAAAAACGACGATGAAAGACTCTATAGTCCGGCCGAGTCTTTTGCTATAAGGCATGGACTTACTCAGCTGGTTGACGAACCTACCAGGATCCCTGAACGTCAAAATTGCTAGCCCCTAGCAAAATCTATTCTTAACAACTACTCCTGATCTCTACACCGCAATCTCCTTAGGAAGGGAAGGATACATCCCAAATACGATCAAGTTACCGTCAAAATGAAAGCCCTGGTTCGGCAGAAGATGCGAAAGAGCTGTAGATAGGAAACAGCAAGCCTACAAGCACCTACTGGCAGCAAAATCAGACCGCTGAAAATCGCAATTATTTTGTCGATGCGAGAAACGAATGCAAACGTGTGATCGACGAAACTAAGGACAAACACAATCAAAGGATCAGGATTAAACTTTTGCAATGCCCCAGTGGCTCCAGGAATTTCTGGTCGGTAGCAACGGCAGTAAGTAACAACTTTACAAAAACGTCTCTCCCACCTTTGACAGACGGCGACTACAGTCAAGGAAAAAGCAAACATGCAACATGCTCGCCAAAATGTTTTCATCGCACTCTACCTTAGACGTCCCCTAAGGCAAGGCTCTACCCACCATATCGAACATCAACACTACCATGGCAGAAGTCAAGTTTCATCACCGTGATATTCGTAAAATCCTTAAAGAACTAGATACGCAAAAGGCCCCACGACCGGACGGAATACCTGTCATAGTGTTAAAGAACTGCGCCAACGAACTAACACCCGTTTTTTTAGGCATTTTTCTCTGTGTTACGGAAAAGGGAGTTACCCATCTTCTTCGAAAGTCGCTCAAGTGCAACCTGTTCCAAAAAAGACAAGAAAACCACGTCCTCAAACTATCGCCCAATTTCCTTACTTCCAATAATCTCCAAAATCATGGAACGTGTAGTCAATCATCAACTACTCAAGTATCTCGAGAACAACACAATTGTTGGGGAAACATCCCAACACATGTATAACTTTCGTTTGTCACCGTATAATTTGGTGATAACACCCTGTATGTATGTAGTATGAATGAGCCATAATTAATTCACGAATATATTTATTTTACCCCAGGTAAACGGAAATTTGTGCATTTAAATCAGCATATTTCAGTTCTTCATTACTCCTTAGTCCAAACCTGGATGGACGATCCCTTAGTCCGAACTTGTACACCGGTACTGTCAGTATAATAGATTACAATATAGCAACTTCTCACTCGTAAAGGAAATCGTTCTTAATCGTTTTCAATTCAACATATTTTTGTCTCCATCAGTATTGTACACAATAATGTGTCAAATAAAGAAAGAAAACAGTTTCTATCCTTTCAATCTCAAATGAATTCGGCAAAGCGCCTACCCCCACTTTTTATTTGGTCGTGGCGCCAGGAGGCTCGAAGACATAAATTAATCTTATTAGTGCGACTGCGTAGAAAACACTCAACCGTGATGCGTCAGTCTTGTCACCGCTCCGCATGATTTTCGCGCCGAAAAACATCTAGCCCTGTCCTAGCCCTGTTTAAGGCAACTAATTAGTGTTTCGCTCATTTTGTTAGTTATTTTCGTGTACTAGATCGGTCCATTCACCGCTCTCTAGCCTCTAAAAGTGCAGTTTAGACTTTCACTCGAACAACAGCAAAAGTTCTGTTCCCGTTTTCGCGCCAAAAGGCCACACACCCTTTTTGTCAATTTCTCCGATTGTATGCACAAATATTAGAGAATATTTAGTGCACCTCAGTTATTTTTGTCCACATTGGACAAAGACCTCGTTTAGGCGTTTTTAACGCAATTCCTCAAAGCAGAAACGACGTAGCGTCTCTGTTCCCTTGTAGATAGAAGAGAATCAGTAAAAATGGCGCCTGCAACCTGGCAGTAATGGCTATCCATTCCAAATTCCAGCAAAGCTAATACAGGAATCTAATGGTTAAAGTTTAGGCTACCCTGGATACGATAACAGGAGAAAAAAATGTAATATCAAAGTATTTTGTAGAGTGAAAGGAAATTTGACAAAGGTTTCATTTTAAATTAACAAATCAAGACTTTTTAGTAGATATTTGATTTAAGCACCCTTTTGTATATAGTATTTAATGTGTGAAAGATTGAATGCATCAAGTAGTGTAGACATTGTATAAATTATGTATATATTTCTTTGTATTTAATGCAAGTTACCACTGCATTATTAAAGTAATCAGTTAACCTACCTACCGAGTTTTAATTCACAAAGTATGTCTAAAACTCCCACTACCGGCGGTTAATACAGTCCACTTAATTTTGACTGTGGTTAATTATACAGTTAATTGCCACACCCGCTTTTGTGGTCATAATAAATTAAAAAGTTAATTTGTTTTACCGACCAATAATAACCAGCGATAATCAATACGACTTTCGCAAAGAGAGATCGACAGGAGATATATTGGCCCATGTCACTCATATATGGAGTAGGGCAATTGAGAACTACGGAGAGTATCGAGCGATTGCGTTGGATATTTCGAAGGCATTCGACAGAGTTTGGCATGACGGACTGCTCAACAAACTGCCGTCCTTCGGACTGCCAGCCTCTCTCTGCAGCTGGCTTGCCAGTTTCCTTTAAAACCGATCTCTGCACGCAGTTGATGGACACATCTCAGACACATTCACCATTAACGCGGGCGTACCTCAGGGCGCAATACTTTCACCAACTCTGTTCCTCCTTAATGACCTGCTGGCCTAAACGAATAATTCTCTTTACAGTTTTGCAGATGACAGTACCCTTGTCTCCCACTTTAGATCAGAAAAACCCTTACCAGCGACTGAGACTTATCACCACAGACAGGAGCAGATTACAACAATTAATCAAGACCTGAAGAAAGTTCAAACTTGGGGCAAGAGAAATTCGGTCCAGTTCAATGCAGCAAAGACCCAAGCAGCCACGTTTATCAAGAGGGCCAATACGGCGGGCCCTGACATCATTATGGCAGGATTGACCATTCCTTCATCCTCGTCAATTGGACTGCAGGGTGTGTCGGTCAACAGCAATATGTCCTGGCATGACCACGTCGCTAACATCGCAAAATCAGCCTCCCAGAAGCTTGGTGCGCTATTTCGTACCAAAAAAACTCTATACACCGCAACAGTTGATCTTGCTCTACAAAGCGCAAATAAGACCGTGCTTAGAATATTGCTCACACATCTGGGGTGCCGCACCAAAGCACACCCTAAAGATGCTGGATTCCATTCAGAAGAGATGTGCGTATCGTCGGCGACCCGGAGTTGACCCGGAATCTGGATAGTCTGGAACACTGTAGACATATGGCCGAGATATCCCTGTTTTACAGATATTTTCACGGCAGATATTCCCAGGATTTGGCCCGGCTCATCTCGCCCCTGGCAGCGCTTGTCAGGCAGTCATGCCAGACGGCAAGAGCGCACCAGTTCGTCGTACAACTGGAAACATCTAGAACATCGCTTTACAAGAACTCCTGTGTCTGGCGCACTGCATCAATCACTCCCAGGACATCTGTTTCCCCCAAAGAACCGTGTCAATCAACATCTTCGCACACACACCGCTCGTCGAGCGCCATAGGATCTCCCTCTAGTGTGTGTGCCACTGCCATAAAAAAAAAACTTCCGTTGGGCTCAGACCACAATCTTTTCTCCGCAACCTGTGATCTTGCTGTCAAAATACAGGAGCCACAGGTACCCCGAAAGGTTTGGCACCACAAATCTGCAAAGTGGCGTGATCTTCTATCTTTCTTTTCCTTGGAAAGCTGTCTACTTTAGGAATCAAAACACCCCTCAATCTGCTGATGAGATAACTCAAGTTATCCTAGCTGGTATGGAAGCTTTCATCCCCTCTTCTATGAAACGTATCTCAAACAGTAAACCATGGTTTGGGAAAAACTGTTCCAGAGCAGTTAATGTTAAAAATGCCGCCTACCGCAAATGGCGCCGAGATCCGACAGCCGAAAATCGAAATATATTCATCACGACTAGAAATCAGTGTAAGCGGACCGCTGACGAGAGCAAAGAGGGATATAACGAGCAGATCAAGAACAAGCTTCCCAACTGTCCTAACGGATCAAGATCCTTTTGGTAAGTTACCAAAGCTGCCAATCAGGGTTTCTCAAAGACGTCAATCCCACCATTGACCAAAGGTGATGGCTCAATAGCAGAAGCGGTCAAAGAAAAGGCATTCTTGCCGAAATATTTGCATTAAATTCTACCTTAGATTATCAAGGAAAGACTTCCCCAACTATCCCGAGAGTAAATTCCCCAATGCCACGTCTGGTATTTTGCCAACGCGAAGTGAATCGAATACTCAAAAGCTTAGATACCAACAAGGCCACAGGACCGGATGGCGTTCTAACAATAGTGGCTAAGAAGTGTGCTGCTGAACTATCAGCTCCACTATGCAGGCTTTTCTCCTAATCATAGAGATTTCGCATGCTTTCCGCCTAGCTGGAAATGCGCTCAAGTGCAATCAATCCCGAAGAAAGGTAAAAAACGATTTCAAATAACTACCGTCCAATTGCCTTAGTTCCCATCATGTCAAAAGTCATAGAGAAACTGATCAACGAACAGCTCTTAAAATATCTCGAATCGGCAGACATCCTAAGCGATCGCCAGTATGGCTTCCGCAAGCACAGATCGACGGGACATCTCCTGACTTACGTGACCTGCCTGTGGAGCAAAACCATCGAGAGCTACTGCGAATCTCGTGCAGTGGCTCTCGACAATCCAATGCATTTGATAGGGTGTGGCTTGATGAATTGTTAAGCAAATTGACAGCATACGGACTGCCACCAGCACTGCTTATATGGCTTTCCAATTTCTTAAGGGATCGAAGCATTCGAGTTGGTATTAATGGACATCTCTCGGAGGAATTTAAAATCAATGCCGGGGTTCCTCAAGGGTGTATATTATCTCCCACACTGTTCCTGCTCTATATCAACGATTTCTTAGACAGGACAAACAATTCTATTTACAGCTTTGCAGACGACAGCACTCTTATATCCTCATTCACGTCGCGGACTCCAATGACCGCTGCTCGTTCCCAACGCGAGCGAGAAAATCAGATTGCTGCCATTAATGAGGATATGAATGCCATTGTGGAATGGGGTTAGGAAAATAATGTCCAGTTTAACGCAGGAAAAATTCAATCGGCTGTCTTCTCAAAAAAAGCAATCTACGCAGGACCTGACCTATCAATGACTGGACAAACACTGAGGCTGGCCTCATCGATAAGCTTGTTGGGCATCAACGTAGAAATCAACATATCTTGGCGTAATCACGTCACCAAAATCGCCAAGGCAGCAGTACAAAAGCTAGTAGCACTCTATAGAGCAAAAAAGTTGTATACACCTCATCAGCTCTTACTGCTCTATAAGGCCCAGATAAGACCATCTCTGGAATACTGTTCCCATGTGTAGAGCTCGGCACCCAAACACTTGCTCAAGATATTGGACTCCACACAGAGGGGAGCAGTCCGTCTTGTGGATGACCCAGAGTTGACTAAATACCATGGTAGCATCGAACATCGAAGAAAAGTGGCGGACCTATCTCTTTACTATCGATACTACTACGGAAGGTGTTCGAACGAACTGGCACTTATGATTCCACTCAGAGTTGTGCCAAACAGAAACCCCCGTCAGACACAAGCTGCTCATCAACATACGATTCAGTTATGAACACCTAGGACGTCCCTGTTGCGGGACTCCTTTGTCTGGAGGACTGTCTCACTATGGAATGGACTTCCGACTGCCGAGTATCGTCTTTCCGAAAACTACAACCTACAGCGCTTCACCATCTTCTCCGCACGCGCACCTCGTTGGGTGGCATAGGATTTTCCTTTTGTGTGTGTGCCGAATATAAAAAAAAGGAAAACACTTGCACTCCTTTAAAATCTTTAATAACTTAGAAAAGATACTTTCATAAGTAAACACAAAAGTATATGGTAATTAACAAACAAAAAAAATTGAGCAAGTCTGCTAGTACTCGAGACACTGATGTGTGAACATATCCTATATCCACATCATCGACATGAAAATCTAATGCCACCTTAGGCCGCGTGACGCCTGAATATAGGCAACCACTTATTTGGAATTGGTTGTCAGGCGTTAGAAAGAACACGTTTTACACTAACGGTTACAGAAAGCCTGCAAAACACATTCCCGTCACTGATACCTCCTGACGCGCGTTACATTTATAACGTTTACATTATAATGTCTAATATTACACTTCACGCATAGCCCTCCCCTCGCTACAGGGGCGCAACGAAACTAACCAAAACTAACCCAAGGCATGCCCAAAATGAAGAAAAAAACTTTTTACAAATACAACCTAAAGAAAATAAAAATAGGATTAAAACTAACCGTAAAAATCAACGTGAGCGAAGCTGCGGGTAAGAGCTTAAAGTATCCTATATTCTTTACTATACTCTTGAAAATATCTGGACAAAATTTCATGATGATCGGTTGAGTAGTGTATGCGTGAAAGCGTAAGAAGCAAACAAACAAACAAACACATACATATTTATAATATTAGTTATTCGCATTTATAATATTAGTTAGGATTCTTTAATAATACTTACTGGCAGCTTCAATCGGAGTGGATTAATCACTACCAGCTAGTTAGTCATCATGGGGCGGCAACCTCTGATTTGGGAAAGTCAATAACCAAATTTTGCAACTTTTAGAAGAGGACCATGACTCAATATTGTTTTAAACGTCTGGGCATCTGAATAATACTTTTGACAGTTCGTTTATGCTTTTTTATCGCCTAAAATCCGTTTAAAAACGATTTTAAATGGCAAAATTTTATAAAAATTCGATATTTCCGGACTTTATTAGGACGAATTTGTCGTGGATTTTGAAGCGTAAATTCATTTTAAATTCAACCGTCTATAAGCTGTGCTATTGATCCAAATGCGCTGCGCATATAATATAACGAAAATCTAATATCGCCTTAGCGGATAGCTTTTTAGACGTGCCATTTGAGTCGTTGCAATCGTGGCCGTCCTGGATTAGCTTGCTCCTCAATGCGCACGGGTTATACCTAATGTCACATCGCGTTTACACATTCCCATTTGCCGAGATTTACCCTCATACCGCCACGCGCCCCGTAAGATGTTTACACATCAAAAATATTAACTGCCTGTCGAGGATTCGTCGTATCGCTTAAAAGCAACGCTAAGCTAAAACTAAAACTGTGCGCCGTACTGCGTAGAATGCTTACTCCGCATTTGCATGGTCGCTGTTATATTGACCTTGCTCGTGACATAAGCAAGCTTAAAAAAAGCGTGTGCACTATGTGCCCATATCAGAAGTGAAACTTCTTAAACTTAAGTCTTCCGCCAGGCCGTGTCGCTCATCGTGTGTCGCCCGCTGCCTTCGCTTACTGCGTTCGCCACTCAATTAACAAAAAGGGAAGGCCTAAATGGAAAAAAACTATTCTTCATAAAGTTTCGCTTATGTCTTGACAAGGCAATAGAGCAAACCCCATATTTTTATCATGTAAACTAACAAAGATATCTCAATAATTATACGCCCTAGCCTTATACATATCTTAACGGATTTGGTTAAAAAGTAGTATTTTTTTAAATATAACTCTCAATTAACAAAAAGGGAAGGCCGAAATGAAAAAAAAACTATTCTTCGTAAAAGTTTCGCTTATGTCTTGACAAGGTAATAGAGCAAATCCCATATTTTTATCTTGTAAACTAACAAAGATATCCCAATAACAATATGCTCATATTTTTCTTCCGCCAGGCCGTGTCGCTCATCGTCTGTCGCCCGCTGCGTTCGCGACCTTCAAATTTTACTCCCGGCACACGCTAAAAAGTTTCACTTCAAAAATAAAAAAATTAGTGTGCTTGTAAAACACACACCAGCAGTGAAACTTCATCCATACAAAACAAAATAACTTTGTTTCACTCAGCGGCGGATCTAGGGACGCGTGGACCTCAGGGCAAGAGATATTTATGGGCCCCGACCCCTTGTATATTTTAAAACTAGGCTAAGGCATCATGGGGCCCTTCTGAACCTTGGGCCCCAGGGCGGCGCACCGAACTGCCCGGTGATATGTCCGCCACTGGTTTCACTTCATTTAACTTTATTTTAATATTTTCTTAAAGATAATTCAAATAGCGCACGCCGGTGAATCGTAACTGAACTTTAACTAAGCCAAACCGAACAAATGATCATATTAAAACAGCGAAATTACAAATAACCTATTTCGTTTGCTATTCTAGACGGTACGGAATTGTATTGATTAGTTTCCATTCCTAAGGTTATTCTGTTTACTATTAAGTAGAGATGGGGATTATTCTTATTGAATTAATTCGCATAATGTTAACACTATTAAAAAGGGGCCAACAATGCGGTGTTGCCAAGTTTACATTTTCCCTAACTTAGGGAAAATTTTCAATATTTGGCAACATCACATAAGGGTGTCTGGGGACAACCCTTCTAGAGCTCAGTATCAACACTCTAGGACCTCATATAACATATAACGGTGTTAGGCCCTTTCACCCGAAAATCGCACTTCTACTTTTTGACTTGCCCTGGTATATCGAAACAATAGGTTTCTTCTAGCATGAAATTTCGGACGGTTTGAAGCATGTTTAGTGTATTGACCAACTGCGCATGTTCGCTCCAAAACCTGGTTGCAAACGGTTTGGGATTTTCATCTGTTAGAACGCTTAATTCAGGTGACATTTCGCTGCGTCAATTTTGTTTATGTTTTGATTTTAAAATTTATTTTTTATATTTAGCAATATCATAAAAATAATAATACAGTTGTTAATTAACATCGACAATATTAATGTCAACGGTGTTTTTATTTATTTATTTATTCAGTCAACGGGATAAACCCAATCGTACAAAGTAGGTACTTACAAGTGATAATACAACTCAATGAAACTTAAAACTAAGAAAATAATTACAAAACAATACAATACATTTTAGTCGAACATGACATCAGAAATAAATTGGATATTAAAACATAATAAAATAAGTGGTGTAGCTCAAATACAATTAAACATTTAAAAAAGTTTTAAAAATTGAGCGAGTCTGCTACTATTCGAGATACTGATGTGTAAACATATATCGACTATATCGACATAAAAATCTAATGCCACCATAGGCCGCGTGAAGCCTGAATATAGGCGACCATTTATTTGGAATTGTTTGCATATATTCTGGCGTTAGAAAGAACCTGATCACGGCGCATGGTTATGATGTCACATCCACTTGCACAATTCCGTCCCATTTGCCGAGATTTACCCTCATACCGTCGCGTAAGATGTTTACACTTCAAAAACAACAATCAAGTAAACATTTTAAAAACCAATACAGCATTCACAGTGAATTACTTCAAATCTAAACAGTACCTACAATCGCAGTGAGGACATAACACGACCAAAAGAAGTACCAAACACATTCACCTTGATTTCATTGGCATATTATTCATTTAGAGCTAGACCTAGCACGGCACCTAATCAGCCTTCAGTTTACCGATGTCTTTGCGGTGCGATGACTTGTCTGGAAGTGCTCTGGTAGTTCAGTGGTTAGATGCTGAACCTGTGATACTTCGGACTGGGGTTCAATTCCTGTCGGATTTTTTAAAAAATGTGTAAGGTTATGTTTGAAAAAAGTATTTTTTCTTCATTTGGGGCAGGCCTTGGGTTAGTTCCCGTTCTTTGAGCATCCGTAGCGAGCGAATCGAGCGGAGGGTTATGCGTGAAGTGAAATAATACATTGGGCTGATTAGGTGCCGTGCTAGGTCTAGCGCCAAGTATATTATTCTGCCATAGCACGATTAATCGAGTTGGCCGTTGCCCACGTAATGTCAAAAAGCAATACAAAACACTGTAACAAACGAGTTTCTATATAACCAAACCACTGTCGTTAATGCATAAAAATGACCAAACATATAAAATCAAAACCAATCAAGTCAACCGGCTGGATGGATTCGCCTGGTTGCAGGGAAACAATAAACAATTAGTAACTTCTGCGCATGTCACAGACTGAAAATCCTTGCGAATTCCTCTGGACTATTTTGTCGGTTTTCAGCTGGTTTGCAAACTGAACTTTGTTGTCGCTAGAACATCTGATTGGTAGTCGAAATTCCGGATTTGTTTTGCTAGCACGCGTATATTACTATGCGCAAACTCCGAATGATTTTGTACCGTTTGAAATTGCTGCTAGAACAAACCTATTATGACGCAAAGAATTAGACCGTATTCGAGAGATCGAAGACTATATTTCTCTAAAATTATCCACAACCTTGGTAGCAACTATATAAACACAACGGGAAATACAGTCAGCTAAGTTAGAGAGCGCGGTCAGTGACCTGAAGTGGAATAAACAAATTAGTCGAGTTGTAAATCTTATATAGATCTTGTTAGTTGTTTAGTGAATCTTGTAATTTTTGTGATTAAATAGAATTGTTTTTGTTTTAAGAAGAGTCCCACTTATAGAAAAGAACTCAGTGGTTATCAATACGTTTTAGAAGGCAGAAAGTTGGAGTTACAGCAGATGATCGGAAAGTTAACGGCTGCAGCCGGGCAGCCGGGGTGATGGCTTACGTGAGAATGAACAATGAATCATGAATCGTGAAAAGAGATGATGAGGACGCGTTCGTGTCGTATGTTGGGGCCAATGAAATTCATTTCGATGGTTGGGACTCAATTTACCCCAACTCTGACACAACACGTTGCTCGGACCACATCACAGGGCTTCAGAGTCGCGCGCGCATCACATTGTTGAAAAACAGATGTCTACGGTCGGGTGAATTGCTTTCAACGGTCTGGTAGCGTAGTGGTCAGATACTGCCTTTGTGATATGGCGGCCCGGGTTGGTCGATGTTTTTTTATTTTTTTCAATTCTTTCTTTTTTTAAATTTGGGTTAGTTTTGTTTTGGTTGCGCTCCGGAGCACGCGGCGGACATTGCATGAAGTGAAACTATAAAAATACAAATGTAAACATTAAACAACTCATTTGTTTGTCAACAATGTGATGCGCGCGCAACTCTGAAGCCCTGTTAGGTGGTCCGAGCAAAGTCTTGTAACTCTGGCTGTTTCCGTTAAGGGCAAATAACGAAAGAAAACTGAAGTTATACAAAACTTTACTGACACTAATTTCCTAACTTAAAAATATGAAGTTTAGCACAAAAGTACATAAAATCCGGGTGTGGGTGACTAAATTATATGGCTGTGCCTGGAGATGATTTCATAGCTAAGGAGGGGCTAAATATAGCGCAAATGTTAAAAATGCAATTGTTTTCCCGATTTCGGCCATGCCTTGGGTTAGTTTTGTTTGGTTGCGCCCCCGGAGCGAGCGGAAGGTCATGCGTACAACAATTTTTTACCATTTATTTTTTCCCATGGTGCAACCACCAACATAAACGATTGAGGTAATCTAGCCTCTCCTGCTAAGTAGGCGATCCTAGTTTAATTTCTAGATTCAAGCTTCCGGTGGTAGCCCTATTCGTGAATCTTATTTATCGAAAGTTGCACGGCGTAAGAGCTCTTTCATACAATCCGTTTTTTCAACGGACCGGACAACTGACGGACCGGTAAACTTGACGGATATCCCGGACTCTTGTTTCGACCGCGCTTCGAACAAGACTAGCTGGTGTTACTAGTACTTAGCACTGCGGATTTTTATATCGTTACGATCGACCGATCAATTCTTACATTGATAGGCTTGCTTCTTACGCTAATAGTAAGTTGTAAAAGCCGTTTAGAGCGTAATTGCTACTTTTTCTTAGTCGCCGGGGACGTAACCCCGGCAACAAAGCCCATAATGGGCGAAATCACGGAGGACGAGGACAATATGTCCAACGTTTCGTTCGGGTCGAACTCCGACTTGAAAGTATCCGACTCAAATATTTTAAAATTGAGAAATCGTTCCCAAAATTAAGAAGTATTTGCGATCTTAGCCAAAACGACATACTGAAGCTTACCACAAGAATCCGACAACATTATAAAGACACTCATCCGACTAGAATAAAAAGCATAAATGCGAAAATAGACACCGGGAAGAAAAAGGCAAGCCCAACGAACATGCTGGGTGAGCCTTCCAAAAAGCAGAAGGTCACCTTGACCGATACACAAAAAAGGCAAAACATGCAAAAAACACCCGAAGAAAAGTCGAAAGAAGCATCGACTTCGACAGTATCAACAACAGGGCAAGAAGGCGGTTCCAATTTTCTGGCCCCGCCTCCTCCTGGGAATCCCGCCCTCTTGATTCAGACAAGAGAGAAGGACGTTTTCAAAACGCCTTTTCGCCAGATTCCCTTCAAGAAAAACTTCAAGATAACCACCCTGGACATGGGCCAACCCCCCATACCCACCAACAATCAATATCAGCCCCTGGAAGACATACCAACAGAAGACGAGGACACGGTAAGCGTGGCCTCAACGACAGCTTCGGCAAGCGCCAGACAGAGGGCAAATCAGAGTCGTAAGGGTAAAGCCCCCCCAAAAACGAAAGCCCAACCACCCTCTCCTGTGGTCATCAAGGGTAGGCCACAGGACCACAAACAGCTACGCGAAGATCTGAAAACAATGAGAATTTCACGCTAGCAACTGAAATACACTAAAAATTCAGTGATAGTGTATTGTGAAACGACAAATGATCTCCACACCCTAAAAACAACCCTCGAGCATGAGCACACAGAATATCATACTTATGCCGAGGCACAAGAGAAAACGCGAGCCTTTGTTCTCCGAGGGTTGGACGGGGACATAACACCTCAAGACATAACGGAAGCTCTCTCCGACGAGTACGATATCAAACCGAAAAATGTCTTCGAAATGCGGAGGACGAGAGTGCCGATGTATTTGGTTGTGTTAGGCACTAACTACACAGTCAAAAAACTAAATAATGATGTTAGGACCCTAATGCATGTCAGGATAAGCTGGGAAACCAGGCGTTCAGGACACACGCAATATGGACACGCAAAATCATACTGCAATCGCCGTGTTGCCTGCAGCAAATGCGCCGGTCCCCGAAATTGTTAACTGTAATCAGGACTTTCTAAAGTGCGTTAATTGCGGCGGCTCGCACCGCTCCATCCACGTGGAATGTCCTGTATTCGTATCTAAAGTAAACCTGCTACAAACCACGACAACAGCCAAGCCCAAGCAGACATTTCGCCCTGCACCACCCATGGCGAAACCTGCTTGGAGAGACCCGATGACGAAACACGTAGCTGACGGCCCACGGGGCCAAGGCCTAAGCAATGGCCAACGAGAAGACGAATACTCAAGACAATTCCCCACAATACGCCGCAGGCAGGAGCCCCAAAACGTCAACTCTAGCAACAATGTACAGGTTAGTGGTACTGCTCGCGACCCTAATGTAAATTCTGTAAATAATAGTAACATTTCTAGTATGATGTTTAACCTTAGCAATGTTGTAAACAAAATCAGCTCATTAGTTAACCTCGAACAGCTATTTCTAGCCCTAGAGCATTACTCTAACATGCTAGAAGCATGCAGAGGGAACAAGGCAGAGATCATACAGGCATCTCTGCGCTTTTTCTCACACGAGTATAACACATTTAATGTGTAAATGCTCTACACTGCATGCGGGAATTGTAACGGTATCAGGTCTAAAGTGGGCGAGTTTCGTAATTTCATGTATTCGTCCAATTTTCAGATCGTTTTTCTCATTGAAACACGACTGACACCAGACTATACTTTAAAAATCAAACACTATAACATAGAGAGATTTGATAGGCCCGATGGAATCGGAGGAGGCGTGGCCTGTCTCGTACATAGGTCGCTCCGCTATAAAAGGATACGAAACCTTAGAACTGCAATAGAACACGTTTGCATCGAGATGGAGAGCGGCCTACGTATCTGCGGCGGTTACGCGCCTCCGGTTCTCCGCCTCACGGACCGCGACTTATTTGCACTGCTCCCGCAGAATAAAGTATCTTTACTTATTGGCGACTTTAATGCCACTCATGCTAATTGGGGCGGCGTAACCAATGCCAAGGGCAGATTGCTCAAAAGAGTAATCGATAACGACCTGGAGATGTCCTATCATAGAACTCCAAATCCCACCTTTCTACGTTCTGACTCGTTCCTGGACATCGCTATTACCCGGGGTGCAATACGAACCACTCCACTGCAAGAGCTCAATACTCTAAACTCGGACCATCTCCCAGTCAAGATTGGCCTGTACCATAGGGTCCCCCCAACGAGCGACACCGCCGCTTCGTACAGGAATGTTGACTGGAGGATGTTCCGAGCCAGGCTGAATGAGTTGACGGTTGTTCCCGGGCAAATGGAGACTGTTCAGGAACTAGAAAACGAAGTCAGTACTCTAACAACAAACATCCAGCGCATCCGTGATGCATTGTGTCCCAGGGTTAATATACAACCCTGGACTGAATCCCTTCCCGAAAATATCCTGAATCTCATTTCCTTTAGAAACCGCTTTCGACGAAGATGGCAAAGAAATAGGACTAGAGCGAGAACCGCGCGTATCAATGCGCTGATGGAGGAAATCAAGGTACTCATCCGAGAGCACAGGAATCAAACCTGGCTAAACTATGTAGTTTAGGGCATGCACGCTACCATCCATGGTTCAGGGAAGTGTTGCAATCGGATGATCGCGTTAATTACATGCATATATTGGGCGAGGGTTTTCTTAGGTAGATTTTTTAGGACTATATTCGGAATGGTATCCGGGCCGGGCAATTTGTTTCTTGGAAGACGGTTAAGAGTCTTGCGGATTTCCGCAGGGGTAGTTTTCAGCTTATCGAGTACTGACGGAGGAATAGGATACTTGGTGTTTCGAAAGATAGAGATAGTGTTAGTGTATAGCTGTTGTTCAGGCAGAGTATCCGGTGTCTCGCTATAGACGCCCTCCAGATAGTCCGCGAAGGCTTCCGCCTTTCCTAGATCATCTATGATGTCTAGACCACGATGTCTTATCTCAGAAATTTGCGCGTAACCTCCGCGGACTCGTTTGGCAAGCTTCCATAGCGAGCCATCATCTCTGCTTACACTGTTTATGTAACAATTAAATGTATGCCAATTAAATAGTTGCGAAATGCCTTCAAAGTGAAAACGACGGCCATAGTCTCCAGTGGGAGTGGTACCTTTGTTGTTCTTTGGTAGTTTGTTTTGAGCAAAACAGTACTGGTCTTAGTAGTCCATTTGGCTGAGTCTGTAGGAGTATACATCCGGTGCCTAGTGTTTGACGCGTCTGTGTGTACCTCGGTTTCTAACAGGATCGTATTAAGTAGAGGTTGGGATGTTAACTTTTCTTTAAGGGTTTCAAAAGCTCTACATTGTTGGTCCCCCGACAGGAAAGGCGCATCCTTTTTGGTAAGAAGTGGGAGTGGCTTTGCAATCGTAACAAAGTCATGCATATATTTTCTGAAAATTTTCAAAAAATTGTTGGGTCAAGAAATTGTCTTACCCCTCGAATCGCTAGGCATGAGAAACTTACTAACCGCTTTCTTGTTGCCAGGCTGAATTTTATTTTTGCTAGTTTCATCCCCAGATACTCCACCTTTTCCACGAAGAATTGACATTTATTCAGCCTCAAAGTAAGATTGGCGTTTCTAAGAGACTCTAAAACTTCTTTTAAATTTGTATGACCGGTATCAAAATCCCCTGAAGGAAAAAGTACATCGTCCATGTAAGCAAGAGCTTTACCGTAGAGGAGATTTCCCAAAACGGTATTAACCAATCTTTGAAAAACAGCTGGTGTGTTGCAGAAACCAAACGACATTCGCAAATATTCATAATTACCATCGGGTGTTATAAATGCAGCTTCGGGAATGGCTGATTCGTCAAGTTGGATATCGTGATACCCACTTGTAAGATCCTGACCCTCTCAATTTTTCCAAAAAATCATCTGTCCGAGAGAGAAGAAATCTTCCCTGATTTAAAGCACAAGACGTTGCCCGTACCGCATCAGAAGGCTTCAGAGTTGCGCGCGCATCACAATGTTAACAAAAATGTCTAATATTACACTTCACGCATGTTCCTCCGCTTGCATCACTCGCTAACGGGGCGCAACCGATAGAAACTAATCAAAACTAATCCAAGGCATGTCCAAAATGAAGAAACTTTTTACACATAATATTAAAAATTAAAAAAAAAACATATCTTGCCACTGGAATCGAACCCGGGCCGCCGTATTGCAGACTCAGCATCCAACCACTGAGCCGGACTGACCAGTTGAAAGCAACTCGTTAGAACCTAGTGATATGGTGTTTGTCAACAATGTAATCCTCGCTTAACTCTGAAGCCCTCTGATGCGATACGGGCAACGTCTTGTATTTAAAGCACAATAGTCTACGCACTATGCATAAATATCCCTACAACTGTTATAATGAACATTATTTCCTACAGCGAAAAACAGGAATCACGGTCGTTTATTTCTCCTGCAAATATTGATATATAGGAAATAATATGGCAATAGGGCATTTTTACCCCTGTCAGACTAGGGATCACCGAAGGAATGAGTCTGAGGCCGATGCTTCCAGTGGAAGCGGCCCTAGGTGGTAGATGCATACGCCTACTCGCATCGTCCGGTGAAAGACCACCTCACCAGAACTGGGAGGCGCTAAGTGGTTTTACCGAATCACGTTCCACTTCCGCGCTGGTGGTTCCGGGTTTCACAGTAGGAATATATGGATATGATGGTGCTTCCAAGAACAAAATATTCCGGAGGTAAACTCCCCGGCCATTCGGATCTCCGGGCGCTGGTGGTCCTGGGAGCCCTTTGGTTTGTACTTCAATAATAATGGACTGTATTGTGCATGAACGTAACGTATTTATTACTTTTAATTAACAAAGTAAAACTCAATAATGACATGAACAGAATGAATAAAATGTCAGTTCTTTTTCTAAGTCTCTTGCCATTCTGTCGTTTCCCGGCAACCGCACACGATACCAGATACTTGTTTGTCTAATGGAAGAATGCAAAGCTTCGAAAAAGCTCTCTTTTTAATACCATCATTAGTTTTTACACTAGCCACTCGCGCTAACTTGTCTACACCCGGATGTATTTTTTGGATTCTTCCAATCTTCCAATTTAGAGGGCTGATATTGTCTTCACGTAAAAGGACCATCAGACCTGGTTTCAAAACTTGAGAATCACCTTGCATCCATTTTGTACGTTGCTGTAAATTGTGTAAGTATTCCATCGACCATCTTCGCCAAAATATTTGAATAATGTGCTGAACTTGTTGATATTTAGACAGCGGCTTATGTTGATGTCTTCTACATTTTCTTCGGGTAGAGCATCTAGTCTTGAGCCAATCAGGAAATGCCCGGGAGTGAGAGGATTTAGGTCAGATGGATCATTGGACAATGGACAGATGGGACGTGAGTTAAGTATGGACTCGAATTGTGTAAGAATAGTACAAAATGTTTCATATGTTAAATGAGTAGACCCTATAGATCGAATTAAATGATGTTTCATTTGCTTAACCGCCGATTCCCACAGGCCGCCAAAATGCGGTGCTCTGGGTGGAATGAAATGCCATGATATCTGATTTTCTGAGATATAATATTGAAAACTATGATTATTATTTAAAATCGCTAATTTTTTAAAAATATCATTAATTTGGTTGGCTGCTCCAGCAAAGTTGTCTAACCATATATGTTTTGATAATCCCCTACGAGCAAAAAACCTTTTCAATGCATTTAAAAATGTTGGAGTGGATAAATCTCCAGCCAATTCCAAATGAACGGCCTTAGTTGAGAAACAAATGAAAAGGCACACATACACCTTTACTAACTTACGACTCCGCAACGTGCCGTCTTTAACTAAAAAGGGTCCTGCATAGTCAATACCACATAACAAGAAAGGACGTGATGGATTGACTCTTGAGCTTGGTAGATGTCCCATCATTGGAGCAAACCCAGTAGGCTTAGTCCTGAAGCACAGAACACAATTTCGAATAATCTTTTTTATCGAATTTTTAGCATTGATGGACCAAAATCTTGATCTCACCGATGCCAGAACTGTCTGAACGCCGCCATGTAAAGTTCTTTTGTGCTCGTAAGATATAACAAGGTCAGTGAAAAAATGTTTAGCCGGTAATAAAATCGGAAATTTTTTGTCATATGCTACATCAGCGTTAAGTAGTCTTCCCCCCACGCGTAAAACACCTTCCTTATCCAAGAAGGGACTCATGCTTACAATCTTGCTATGCTTTGATAACGACTTTGGTGAGTTTTTTAGATCAGAAATTTCTTTAGAGAATTCTACGTTTTGAACAAATTTGACCAAATTAATTAAAGCCTTATACATTTCTTCCGCGCCTAATGTTTTTGGGTTCTTTATTTCATTATCCTTATTTATCCATTTTAATTTTAAATTATTGATAAACCTTTGACACAGTGCGGTGATACGTTGTAATTTAATTAAATCTGAATAACGGTGTAATAAATCAAAATGTGTTGTGACGATGAAACATGAAGTTTGGACATTTCTTTTTTCTGGAATTCCTGACAAATCAAAATTATTAAACTCAGAACTTGGCCAATGTTCATAATTACTACTGAGCCAATTAGGACCGGACCACCACAACTTCAAATTTAATAACGTACGGGGATCACACCCCCTGGAAATTACGTCTGCTGGATTATTTGCGGAACATACATGGCGCCAGTTTTTTGTGTCAGAGAGACCTTGTATTTCTGACACCCTATTGGCTATAAATGTTTTCCAGTGTGTGGGTTCCCGCGATAACCAAGCCAAAACAATTTTCGAATCGGTCCAATAAAAGATTTCAATGTTTTGTAGATTCAATGCCTTTATGCAGGTATTAACGAGACGTGCCAAAAGTAACGCACCACTTAACTCTAGCTTGGGAAGTGAAATGACTTTAAGTGGCGTTACCCATGATTTAGAACATAATAGTTGAGTATAATTTTTCCCATGGGAATCTACGCTCCGCAGATAAATACAAACTCCGTAGGCTACTTCCGAGGCATCCGTGAAACCATGAATTTGAAGTCGATTATATGTTGATAAAAGAGCATGCCTAGGTATAGAAATCTTATCAAGATCTGCCAAGCTGGAAAAAAATTAAAAAACTCTGAACAATGAATTTCGGGAATAGGATCGTCCCAACCGAGTTTCAGCTTCCATAACTGTTGCAAGATGCATTTGGCCTTTATGACTACAGGCCCAACAATGCCCAAAGGGTCAAAAATTTGACTTATGATAGATAAAATGGTTCTATTGGTGAAGCTCTTTGAAAAAACCTTAATGTTAACTGCAAACTGAAACCTATCCAAATTTGGATTCCATAAAATACCTAATGTTTTAACCGTTTTATCATTATCGGAAAAAAGAAAGTTCTGCTGTTTCTCGCTTGATTCTAAAATATCTTTCGAGTTTGACATAAACTGTGTTAAGGTGAACCCCCCTGACTTTAAAATGTTTGTGATTTCGACCTTTGATTTTAATAAATTTTCAATTGTGTCTTCCCCTGTAATCAAGTCGTCCACGTAGAAATCATTTAGAATGTTCTCGCATGATTTAGGAAACTGTTCCTTATTAAGGATTGCAACCTCATTTAAAGTTCTTATTGCTAAAAAGGCAGAAGAAGCGACACCATAAGTAACTGTGTTTAAAACGAAATGAGAAAAGTCCTTTTCAGGACTGTCACGCCATATGATCCTTAGAAGGTTTTTATGTTCAGGCTTTATCTTAACTTGTCTATACATTTTGCATATGTCTTCCTTGAGTACAAAATTATGTTTCCTGAATCTCAACAAAATAGAAAACAAGTCGGACTGTATGGTTGGACCAACATACGAGACATCATTAAGTGAAATATTCGTAGAACTTTTCGCACTAGCGTCGAAAACTACGCGTAATTTCGTTGTAACGCTATTTTCTTTGTAGACGCCATGATGAGGCAGATAGTAAACAACGTCATTAGTTTGGATTTGTGATTTATCTAATCGTGTCATCTGACCTAAGTCCCCATATTCTTTAATAAATTTGAAATATAATTCGGAAACGTTAGGTTGCTTAATTAACTTATTTTCTAAACTTAAAAACCGTTTTTTTGCCATTTGTAAACTTTCACCAATGTTTCTATATTCGTCTTTTAAAGGCAATGCCACTGTAAAACGTCCTGTGTCATCCCTTGTATAATTTTCCAAAAACTTATTCTCGCAAAATTGTTCGTCCCTAGTAAACTTAGAAATTATATCATTTTGCGGAATTTCTTCCAATGTCCAAAATTTTTCAAGCTGATCTTGAATTCTTCTATCATTTGTAGAAAGTAAACATGTTTCTGCATCTATAAAGTTATTAATTTGCAGAGGCCCTGTAACTAACCATCCCAATTTAGAACTTTGCAATATAGGAGCATTTTTACCCAATGAGATTTTTCCTGAAGAAAGTAATTCATAAAAAATTGATGCCCCAAGTAAAACATCTACCTTATGTGACTCATGAAAATTGGGATCTGCAAGAGAGATTCCGTCTGGGAGATTCAATTCTGAAATTTCAAAACTCTTACTCGGAATATAACCTGTAATGTTATTAAGAACCAAAAATGTGACTGTTTTAGAAAAACTGCTGTTTAAAGAACGAATTGTCGTGCTAACCTTTTGCGAAATGTTAGAAACAACTTGATTAATGCCGCTGATTGGAAAATGAATTTTTTCTGTTGGCAAATTAAGTTTTTTTTAACTAAGTCCGATGTAATAAAATTGCTTTGAGATCCTCCGTCTAATAAGCATCTACAGTGAACCATGTTAGGATCTCTGTCAAAGATACCAATGATGGCAGTTGCTAAAAGAATAAGAGAATTATTGCCTTGACTACAATGTGCACTAACACTAAAATGACCTTCCTTTTGAGAACCTTCAGCTGATTGACTTTGAGTGCTATCTGATGAATGATCTTGCGAAACCTTAGATACATCATTATCATTATTCCTATGTAATAGCGTATTATGTTTTTTACTTTTACAAATTTTGCAAGTCCCTGTACATCCGTGCTCCTTTGAATAAGGACGCAAGCAGTTTATACACAAGTTTAGCTTAGCTCCCTGACCTTGTCGTACCAAGTTTGGCTAGAAAGTTTTAAAACATCATTGCAATAAAATAAGCGGTGTTCTTGTTTACAATAAAAACATTTAAGTCTTTTATCCGTAGCAACATGATTGACTGATCTGTTTTCCCCTTTGTTGCGATTTATGTTTGAGTTATTATCAAAAGTACGATTATATAAAGTTTCCAATAACTGACATCTTGCATTTAAAAATTTAGAAAAGTCATCAAGCTTAGGCAAAACATTTGGCTCAATTTTGCTTTCCCATTCGCGTTTGCTAATAAAATCTAATTTTGAAACAAATAAATAAATTAAAATTGTGTCCCATGATTCAACAGGCTGACCTAAATTTTTTAATGTTCTTATGTTTTTATTGAAGCAGTCTAAAAAATTGCGCATACCAGTTGCGTTTTCTTTTGTTAACGTTGGGAGCTCAAAGAGGTTTTTTAAATGTGTATTTATAATAGCTCTTTTGTTTTCATATCTTTCCTTTATGAGATCCCAAGCCGTTAAGTAGTTATTATCCGTAACCTCCAATGACTGAACAACCCCCAAGGCCTCACCCTTTGAACATGATATTAAATAATGAAACTTTTGCACGTTACCTAAAGCTTTATTAGCATTGATAAGTGAGTTAAAGGTGTCGAAAAAATGCATATATTTATCATATGAACCGTCGAAGGTAGGCAAATTAATCAATGGTAAATTAACAGTGTTGATACGATAAGTGCCCTGAACATTTGCTGCCTCAACCACGCCACTGGCAGGCAATTTTGAATCGTCTAACAACTTTTGCCCTTGAGCTATTACCTCAAAATAACTTTCAAAACCATCCCTTTGAATCTGCTAATCTCCGCTTATATCTAATTTCTCAATTTGTAACTGAATAGCTTCAAATTCATCAAGTAATGCCTCTGCTTTTATTAATCGTTTTGTTAATTCGATTACATTTTGTGAGATTAAAAATTTTGTATCCATAAATGTTTTAAATCGTGTTAATTTCCCTTTTGTAACGCCCCTGTTAACAATTAACTGTTTTAAAGAATTTGCTGTCGAAATCTCTTCGTTATCACTCATCTTGATAAAAATATTAAAATAAATAAATTTTACTTATGAATCAAAGCGATGTGAATAAATTTGTGAATCCAATGGATCTTAATGAATCATGCATGAATATAGTATGTGTATGTAGGAATTTAAGGAATGATTTATTTAAATGAAAATAAATGGAATGAGCACACCTGATTAAGCCTGTGACTCTCCGCTCGCCATGCTTCAAGTTTTGACTTCGCTCGATTCTCGTTCCCGTGTGTTTTTCACCTGACGAATACCATGTAATTATTCGCCAATTTCCAATGATTCACTTGTAATATCCAGTTCGAAGTGCACCAATGCTTTGTACTTCAATAATAATGGACTGTATTGTGCATGAACGTAACGTATTTATTACTTTTAATTAACAAAGTAAAACTCAATAATGACATGAACAGAATGAATAAAATGTCAGTTCTTTTTCTAATTCTCTTGCCATTCTGTCGTTTCCCGGCAACCGCACACGATACCAGATACTTGGTTTGTCACCTCTTATACGCGCCTGGTGGCCAATAGTCTTTAAATCTCACCACCCTTCATTCTGCATTTCACAGACAGCAGATACCGAACCAATTTAGAATAGATTTCTGCAACATAAGAGGCCTAAATACAAACATAAATTCGGTACACCAACATCTACACGCAAATAGACCACACATACTAGCCCTTACAGAAACACAAGTATGTTCTACAACAACAGTAAACCACCCCTATCCTGGTTACGACTTACATACCCGATTTAGACATAAGTTCGGAATATGCCTTTTTGTCCGAAGCGACTTTTCATGTCACCGCGAGGAAACACTCGAACCGAACAACCTTAACGTCATGTGGCTCAAGTTTACCGCCAAAGGCTTAAAGAAGTTTATTATGTTGTCTCTACAGCCCTCCTAGCTACCACTTTTGATTCAATACAGGTCGATCACCCCTGTTCAGAAACAATCGTTCTGGGAGACTTCAATGGCCACAACACCAACTGGCTCAAACATCACCTCAAGAGCGACAACGAAGGTAGAGAAGCTGAAGCATTTGCCATCAGCTGCGGGCTTACTCAATTTGTAGACGAACCAACTCGAATCTCAGAGAGGGGCGAATTCGCCGCCCTCCTGGATCTTTTTTTAACCACCAATCCTGACAAGTACACAATTACAGTTGGTCCGCCATTAGGTACTTCCGACCACAAACTTATTACAACGGTTTGTGAATTGCCACTCATACAGAAGGATCCACCATTGCCTCGCAAAATCTGGCATTACAATTCTGCAAACTGGGACGATCTAAGAGAGTTCTACCTAGATTTTCCTTGGCTCGACGCCGACGTCTGCTTTGGCACTGGCGACTCGTCAGTGCGAAGAGATCACGCAAGTAATCTTCTCAGGAATGTAAGCATACATCCCAAATTCCATCAAGCTACCAACAAAAGGAAAGCCCTGGTTCGACAGAAGATGCGAAAGAGCTGTAGGTAGGAAACAGCAAGCCTACAAGTACTGGCAGCAAAATCAGACCGCTGAAAATCGCAATTATTTTGTCGAAGCGAGAAACGAATGCAAACGTGTGTTCAACGAAACTAAGGACCAACACAATCAAAGGCATTTTTCAATGCCCCAGTGGCTCCAGGAATTTCTGGTCGGTAGCAAAGGCAGTAAGTAACAACTTTACAAAAACGTCTCTCCCACCGTTGACATCACGGCTACAGCCAAGGAAAAAGCAAACATGCTCGCCAAAATGTTTTCATCGCACTCTACCTTAGACGTCCTTCAAGGCAAGACGCTCCCCACCATATCGAACATCAACACAACCATGGCAGAAGTCAAGTTTCCATCACCGTGATATTCGTAAAATTCTTAAAGAACTAGATTCGCAAAAGGCATCAGGACCGAACGGAATACCTGCCATCGTGTTAAAGAACTGCGCCAACGAACAAACACCCGTTTTTTTCCAGGCTTTTTTCTCTGTCTTACGGAAAAGGGATTTACTCATCTTCTTGGAAAGTCGCTCGAGTGCAACCTGTCCCAAAAAAGGCAAGAAAACCACGCCCTCAAACTATCGCCAAATTGCTTTGCTTCCAATAATCTCCAAAGTCATGGAACGTGTAGTCAATCAGCAACTACTCAAGTACCTCGAGAACAATAGAATAATCAGCGACAATCAATACGGCTTTCGCAAAGAGAGATCGACAGGTGATATATTGGCCTATGTCACTCATATATGGAGTAGGGCAATTGAGAACTACGGAGAGTCTCGAGCGATTGCGTTGGATATTTCAAAGGCATTCGACAGGGTTTGGCATGACGGACTGCTCAACAAACTTCCGTCCTTCGGACTGCCAGCCTTTCTCTGCAGCTGGCTTGCCAGTTTCCTTAAGAACCGATCTCTGCACGTTGCACTTGATGGACACATCTCAGACACATTCACCATCCACGCGGGCGTGCCTCAGGGCGCAATACTTTCACCAACTCTGTTCCTCATCTATATTAATGACCTGTTGACCGAAACGAATAATCCTGTATACAGCTTTGCAGATGACAGTACCCTTGTCGCCCACTTTGGATCAGAAAAACCCTTACCAGCGACTGAGACCCATCACCGCAGACAGGAGCAGATTACAGCAATTAATCAAGACCTGGAGAAAGTTCAAACTTGGGGCGATCGAAATTTGGTCCAGTTCAATGCAGCAAAGACCCAAACAGCCACGTTTACCAAGAGGGCCAATACAGAGGGCTCTGACATCATTATGGCAGGATCGAACATTCCTTCATCCTCGTCAATCGGACTGCTGGGTGTCTCGGTCAACAGCAATATGTCCTGGCATGGCCTCTCAGAAGCTTGGTGCGCTATTTCGCAATAAAAAAACTCTATACACCGCGGCAGTTGCTCTTGCTCTACAAAGCGCAAATAGGACCCTGCTTAGAATATTGTTCACATATCTGGGGTGCCGCACCAAAGCACACACGCTAAAGCTGCTGGATTCCATTCAGAAGAGAGCTGTGCGCCTCGTCGGCGATCCGGAATTGACCCGGAATCTGGATAGTCAGGAACACCGCAGACATGTGGCCGAGATGTCTCTGTTTTACAGATACTTTCACGGCAGATGTTTCCAGGATTTGGTCTGCCTCATCCCGCCCCTGGCAACTCCTGTCAGACAGTCACGACAGACGACAAGAGCGCACCAGTTCGTCGTACAACTGGAAACACCTAGAACATCGCTTTACAAGAACTCCTTTGTCTGGCGCACTGCATCACTGTGGAACTCATTCCCAGGACATCTGTTTCCACTAATAATTACAACCTACAACTATTCAAGAACCGTGTCAATCAACATCTTCGCACACACACCGCTCTTCGAGCGCCATAGGATATCTCCTTAGTGTGTGTGCCACTGCCGTAAAAAAAAATTATTATCGTTTTTGCTTCTAATTGTTTGTCCTTTAATTCTTATATTATAATTCCTTTTAATACACACATTTTTGATGTTACAAACTCATATTTTTGTAGTTTGTGCAAAATTTTGTACCTCCACTTCAATTGCAATTTTATAATTACTGTTTGTCGAAAAATTAAATTATCGCTCCAATTGTCCTCTTGATAACTCAATCTTCGGATATATTTTATACAGAACTTTTCATATTAGGAGTCATGTGTAATTTAACTGATTTTGAGATATTGCCATCTGATTTATCTAATTTTAACATTTGTTGCACTTCAGCACTTCCCAAACAGCCTAAGAAGAATGAAAAGGTTTGCAGTTTCCTTATTTAGATTTTATCCAGCTAGTTATAATATCAGACGTTAAAATTTAGACAGGGGTCTTGGAAAAAAGTTACCATTCAGAAATTTTGCATACATATTCAAGGTAGTATTTACGCTATTGCAGGTCTCGCTTTAAATTGCCCAGCTCACCCTGTATTACCAGGTACCAAATTTTCAATGCATATACTTATTTGCTTTATGTCTAACCGTTTGTGAAAAAAACGACTATGAATCCAATTTTGGGAATAAAAATGTATTTTTCTGAAATTTTCGGGTAATCGCTGATCTGAAATGAAAAGTTTGCACAAGCAAAACGTAGGTCATCTAAATATTAAACTTTTTTCTTTAATACGTTTCGATGTGGCACTAATAGTTTCGGAAATATTACACTTTATTAATTTTGTTCAAGGTCCTGTATCGTACATGTTCGAAGGTTAAGAAAAACCTGTAACTTCCTTGACATCAGCTAATAGATTTTCGAAATCTATGGAAAATTTCGAATCTCTCATGTAGGTGCCATGCGTTTCGCATGAAAATGACCGGAAACGTCTGATTTAGCGTTTTAACAGCCTAAATATGCGAAATAACGCATTTTCACGTTTTATAAGCAAGACGTCGAAAGTTTCGAACCCATTCGAAAGAATTGAAGCTTTTTGCGCATAACTACGTATACCTTTATAAATTTACGTGAAATGTCGCGGTCTTTTAAAAAGGGATCGGTTATTTCGTGAAAAAATGGTAATTACTCAATAATTGGATTCAAAAATCATTTTTAAATACAGTTTTTCCGAATTTGCAAGAATAGGTTGATCTGACATGAAAAGTGTATGAGAAGAATTGTAGATCTGGTAATTTTACACATTTTTGTTATATACTTATTTGCTTTATGTCTAACCGTTTGTGAGAAAAACGACTATGAATCCAGTTTTGAGAATAAAAATGTATTTTTCTGAAATTTTCTGGTAATCTCTGATCTGAAATGAAAAGTTAGCACAAGCAGAACGTAGATCATCTAAAAAGTTATTTTTCTTTAATAAATCGATGTGGCCCTAATAGTTTCGGAAATATTGCCCTTTATTAATTTTACTCAAGGTATCGTACAATATGTTCGAAGGTTAAGAAAAACCTGTAACTTCCCTGACAACATTTCATAGATTTTCGAAATCTACGTAAAATTTCACGTCTCTCATGTAGGTGCCATGCGTTTCGCGTGAAAATGTCCGGAAACGTTTGATTTAGCGTTTTCTCAGCCTAAATATGCGAAATAACGCATTTCCACTTTTTTAAAGCAAGACGTCGAAAGTTTCGAACCCATTCGAAAGAATTCATAGTATTTGCGCATAGCTACGTATATCTTTATAAATTTACGTGAAATGTCGCGGTCTTTTGAAAAGTGATCGTGAAAAAATGGTAATTACTGAAATGGATTCAAAGATCATTTTTAAATACAGTTTTTCCTAATTTACAAGTGAGCGGTTGATCTGACATGAAAAGTGTATCAGGCAAAAATTGTAGATCTGGTAATTTTACACATTTTTGGTATATACTTAATTGCTTTATGTTTAACCGTTTGTGAGAAAAACGACTATGAATCCAATTTTGGGAATAAAAATGTATTTATCTGAAATTTTCGGGTAATCGCTGATCTGCAATGAAAAGTTTGCACAAGCAAAACGTAGGTCATCTAAAAAGTAAACTTTTTTCTTTAATACGTTTCGATGTGGCACTAATAGTTTCGGAAATATTACACTTTATTAATTTTCTTGATGGCCCTGTATCGTGCAATATGTTCGAAGGTTAAGAAAAACCTGTAACTTCCTTGACATCAGCTAATAGATTTTCGAAATCTACGTAACATTTCGAATCTCTCATGTAGGTGCCATGCGTTTTGCATGAAAATGACCGGAAACGTCTGATTTAGCGTTTTCTCAGCCTAAATATGCGAAATAACGCATTTCCACGTTTTATAAGAAATTTTCGAACACATTCGAAAGAAATGAAGCTTTTTGCGCATAACTACGTATACCTTTATAAATTTACGTGAAATGTAGCGGTTTTAAAAAGGAATCGGTCATTTCGTGAAAAAATGGTAATTACTCAATTGGATTCAAAAATCATTTTTAAATAGTATTTCCGAATTTACAAGAGAACGGTTGATCTGACATGAAAAGTGTATTAGACAAGAATTGTAGATCTGGTAATTTTACACATTTTTGTATATACTTATTTGCTTTATGTCTAACCGTTTGTGAGAAAAACGACTATGAATCCAATTTTGGGAATAAAAATGTATTTTTCTGAAATTTTCGGTTAATCGCTGATCTGAAATGAAAAGTTTGTTCAAGCAAAACGTAGGTCATTTAAAAAGTAAACTTTTTTCTTTAATACGTTTCGATGTGGCACAAATAGTTTCGGAAATATTACACTTTATTAATTTTGTTCAAGGTCATGTATCGTACAATATGTTCGAAGGTTATGAAAAACCTGTAACTTTCTTGACATCAGCTAATAGATTTTCGAAATCTAAGTAAAATTTCGAATCTCTCATGTAGGTGCCATGCGTTTCGCATGAAAATGACCGGAAACGTCTGATTTAGGGTTTTCTCAGCCTAAATATGCGAAATAACGCATTTCCAACTTTTATAAGCAAGACGTCGAAAGTTTCGAACCCATTCGAAAGAGTTGAAGCTTTTTGAGCATAACAAGTATACCTTAATCAATTTACGTGAAATGTCGCGGTAATTACTCAATTGTATTCAAAAATCATTTTTAAATACAGTTTTGCCGAATTTACAAGAGAACGGTTGATCTGACATGAAAAGTGTATCAGCCTCAGACAAGAATTGTAGATCTGGTAATTTTACAGATTTTTGTTATATACTTATTTGCTTTATGTCTAACCGTTTGTGAGAAAAACGACTATGAATCCAATTTTCGGAATAAAAATGTATTTTTCTGAAATTTTCGGGTAATCTCTGATCTGAAATGAAAAGTCTGCACCAGCAAAACGTAGATCATCTAAAAAGTAAACATTTTTCTTTAATAAGTCGATGTGGCGCTAATTTTGTTCAAGGTCCTGTATCGTACAATATGTTCGAAAGTTGAGAAAAACCTGTAACTTCCTGGACATCAACTAATAGATTTTTGAAATCTACGTAAAAGTTCGAATCTCTCATGTAGGTGCCATGCGTTTCGCATGAAATGAACGGAAACGTCTGATTTAGCGTTTTCTCAGCCTAAATATGCGAAATAAAGCATTTCCACGGTTTATAAATAAGACGAAAGTTTCGAACTCATTCGAAAGAATTGAAGCTTTTTGCGCATAACTATGTATACCTTTATAAATTTACGTGAAATGTCGCGGTCTTTTAAAAAGGGATCGTTCATTTCGTGAAAAAATTGTAATTACTTAATTGGATTCAAAAATCATTTTTAAATACAGTTTTTCCGAATTTACAAGAGAACGGTTGATCTGACATGAAAAGTTTAAGACAAGAATTGTAGATCTGGTAATTTTACAAATTTTTAGTATATACTTATTTGCTTTATGTCTAACCGTTTGTAAGAAAAACGACTATGAATCCAATTTTGGGAATAAAAATGTATTTTTCTGAAATTTTCGGGTAATTTCTGATCTGAAATGAAAAGTTTGCACAAGCAAAACGTAGGTCATCTAAAAATTAAACTTTTTCCTTAATACGTTTCGATGCGATTTTTTGAGAAAAATTTTACGTAGATTTCGAAAATCTATCAAATGATGTCAAGGAAGTTACAGGTTTTTCTTAACCTTCGAACATATTGTACGATACAGGACCTTGAACAAAATTAATAAAGGGCAATATTTCCGAAACTATTAGCGCCACATCGAAACGCATTAAAGAAAAAAGTTAACTTTTTGTGCAAACTTTTCATTTCAGATCAGCGATTACCCGAAAATTTCAGAAAAATAAATTTTTATTCCCAAAAATAGATTCATAGTCGTTTTTCTCACAAACGGTTAGACATAAAGCAAATAAGTATATACGAAAAATGTGTAAAATTATCAGATCTACAATTCTTGTCTGATACACTTTTCATGTCAGATCAACCGTTCTCTTGTAAATTAGGAAAAACTGTATTTAAAAATCATTTTTGACTCCAATTATTGAGTAATTACCATTTTTTCACGAAATGACCGATCTCTTTTTAAAAGACCGCGACGTTTCACGTAAATTTATAAAGGTATACGCAGTTATGCGCAAAAAGCTTCAATTCTTTCGAATGTGTTCGAAGCTTTCGACGTCTTGCTTATAAAACGTGGAAATGCGTTATTTCGCATATTTAGGCTGAGAAAACGCTAAATCAGACGTTTCCGGTCATTTTCACGCGAAACGCATGTGAGATCTACAATTCTTGTCAATACACTTTTCATGTCAGATCAACCGTTCTCTTGTAAATTCGGAAAAACTATTTAAAAATGATTTTTGAATCCAATTGAGTAATTACCATTTTTCACGAAATGACCGATTTCTTTTTAAAAGACCGCAACATTTTACGTAAATTTATAAAGGTATAAGTAGTTATGCTCAAAAAGCTTCAATTCTTTCGAATTGTTCAAAACTTTCGACGTTTTGCTTATAAAACGCGGAAATGCGTTATTTCGCATATTTAGGCTGAAAAAACGCTAAATCAGACGTTTCCGGTCATTTTCAAGCGAAACGCATGGCACCTACATGAGAGATTCGAAATTTTACGTAGATTTCGAAAATCTATTAGCTGATGTCAAAGAAGTTACAGGTTTTTCTTAACCTTCGAACATATTGTAAGATACAGGACCTTGAACAAAATTAATAACGTGTAATATTTCCGAACTATTAGTGCCACGCCGAAACGTATTAAAGAAAAAAGTTTTCTTTTTAGATGACCTACGTTTTGCTTGAGCAAACCTTTCATTTCAGATCAGCGATTACCCAAAAATTTTAGAAAATGCATTTTTATTCCCAAAATTGGATTCATAGTCGTTTTTCTCACAAACGGTTAGACATAAAGCATATAACAAAAATGTGTAAAATTACCAGATCTAAAATTCTTGTCTGATACACTTTTCATGTCAGATCAACCGTTCACTTTTAAATTCGGAAAAACTGTATTTAAAAATGATTTTTGAATCCAATTGAGTAATTACCATTTTTTCACGAAATGACCGATCCCTTTTCAAAAGACCGCGACATTTCACTTAAATTTATAAATATATATGTAGCTATGCGCAAATAGCATGAATTCTTTTGAATGGGTTCGAAACTTTCGACGTCTTGCTTATAAAAAGTGGAAATGCGTTATTTCGCATATTTAGGCTGAGAAAACGCTAAATAAAACGTTTCCGGTCATTTACACGCGAAACGCATGGCACGTACACGAGAGGCTTTAAATTTTACGTAGATTTCGAAAATCTATCAAATGATGTGAAGGAAGTTACAGGTTTTTCTTAACCTTCGAACATATTGTACGATACAGGACCTAGAATAAAATTAATAAAGGGCAATATTTCCAAAACTATTAGCGCCACATCGAAACTTATAACTGTGTTTAAAAATGATTTTTAATCCAATTATTGACTTAATTATTATTTTTTCACGAAATGACCAATCTCTTTTTAAAAGACCGCGACATTTCACGTAAATTTATAAAGGTATAAGTAGTTATGCTCAAAAAGCTACAATTATTTCGAATGGGTTTCGAACTATTAGCGCCACATCGAAACTTATTAAAGAAAAAAGTTAACTTTTTAGATCTACGTTTTGCTAGTGCAAACTTTTCATTTCAGATCGGCGATTATCCGAAAATTTCAGAAAAATACATTTTTATTCCCCATTCCCCATAGGCGTTTTTCTCACAAATGGTTAGACATAAAGCAATAAAGGTATACGTAGTTATGCGCAAAAAGCTTCAATTCTTGCGAATGGGATCGAAACTTTCGACGTTTTGCTTATAAAACGTGGAAATGCGTTATTTCGCATATTTAGGCTGAGAAAACGCTAAATCAGACGTTTCCGGTCATTTTCATGCGAAACGCATGGCACCTACATGAGAGATTCGAAATTTTACATTTTGCTTGTGCAAACTTTTCATTTCAGATCAGCGATTACCCGAAAATTTCGGAAAAATATTTTTATTCCCAAAATTGGATTCATAGTCGTTTTTCTCACAAACAGTTAGACATAAAGCAAATAAGTATATACCACACAGTGCCTACACAAGTGTAAAATTACGAGATCTACAATTCTTTTCTGATACACTTTTCATGTCAGATCAACCGTTCTCTTGTAAATTCGGAAAAATTGTATTTAAAAATGATTTTTGAATACAATTGATTAATTACCATTTTTTCACCAAATGACCGATCCATTTTTAAAAGACCGCGACCTTTGACGTAAATTTATAAAGGTATACTTATGCTCAAAAAGCTTCAATTCTTTCGATTGGGTTCGAAACATTCGACGTCTTGCTTATAAAACTTGGAAATGCGTTATTTCGCATATTTAGGGTGAGTAAACGCTAAATCAGAAAATTCCGGTCATTTTCACACGAAACGCATCGCACCTGCATGAGAGACTTGAAATTTTACTTAGATTTCGAAAATCTATCAAATGATGTCAAGGTAGACTGGTTTTTCTTAACCTTTGAACATATTGTACGATACAGGACCTTGAACAAAATTAATAAAGGGCAATATTTCCGAAACTATTAGCGCCACATCGAAACTTATTAAAGAAAAAAGTTAATTTTATGATCTATTTTATGATCTACGTTTTGCTTGTGCAAACTTTTCATACATACATTTTTATTCCGAAAATTGGATTCTTAGTCGTTTTTCTCACAAACGGTTAGACATAAAGCAAATAAGTATATAACAAATATCTGTAAAATTACCAGAGCTACAATTCTTGTCTGATACACTTTTCATGTCAGATCAACGGTTCTCATGTAAATTCGGAAAAACTGTATTTAAAATTGATTTTTGAATCCAATTGAGTAATTACCGCGACATTTCACGTAAAT